>JAFBJQ010005182.1:0-17799 GCA_016785345.1 Trinectes maculatus
AGATTTTTCAGTTGAGCTCACTATATAGTGCACTACATTTATATCCCCTAAGAAGGGAGTAGGGAGTAGGGGTTAGGGGGTGATTTCGGACACAGCCGAAGATGGTTGAGGTAGCTTTTGCATTGAACCAGTTGCATCTCCGTACAGCAGGTGGTGGTATGCACTTCTCAGTCTACCAAACGTCATCAAACGAGGAAGAGGGTGACCTAGGAAGTTGGTAAGTTGTTGTTACTCCTGTGGAATAAAAGCGCCTGCAACACTGGCGATAGTGGCATCGCTGTGTTAGTTACATCCAGCTGTTATAAACCAGCGTCAACGGACCGCAATTTAACAAATATTTAGCGCCCACCACCGAGCAGACAGTATGGAATCATGGCTTCGCTTCTCCTCGCAGAGCCAGGCCAAGGAGCGCCTCTTCAGGTAAAGTCGCCGACGCTGAGCCTCCTCTGTAGTATAGTGTGAACACGAAACTCCACAACTTGTTCGGATCACTGAGGTAAACGATTGACCTCAATCTGAACACAGTGGTTCATCATAGCTGTTGCCTCGAACCTACCTTTCGAGGCAGGTTCGAGGCAACAGACAGCAGTAACATGTTACCGTTACTTATAACCCTTTATAACACCCGTGAGTTCGTTGTCCCAGTGCGTGCATGGGAGCCATCAACACACACCTGCTTTACTACTGTTGTATCATTTACATTTTGGGGAGGCAAAGAGCGATGTCAACCAAATCCGATATTTAAACAATACTGTAACTATGACACATTGTATATGTCCATCTACGTGTGTGTGTGTTTAGTGGCTTTCTGTGTGAAACAGATTTAGGACAGTGTGCTGTACCTTCACAGGGCAGCACAGTATGCCTGCACTCTACTGGGCTACACACTGCAGAAAGGTGGAGCAGGGGCTGAATTTCACAGAACCATTAGTCAGCTGGAAGCACACATGAGCCTGATGCGAAAGTGTGAGTCTAGCAGCTATATTTTTTTCCAAACACCAGAGTTGAAATAGCGTGACTGATATGTGTCTGTGTCTCATAGTGATGCGACTGGGAAACTCCGTTGAGGCACTTGATGCTGCCAAGAGGGCCATACACCTTTCTGACAGTGTTCTGAGGCTATGTCTGACCATCAGCCACCTAAACAAAGCCATGTACTTTGCCTGTGACAATGTCCTTTGGGCTGGAAAAACCGGTATCCTCTCCAAACTGGACCAGCATAAATGGAGTCAGAGATCTTTCAGGTGAGTTAGGTTCCTGTTTCTCTCTGGTCTACATGTATGTTGTAATGATAAATCAATCGTATGCACATGTGGGTATTATTGCCCCACAACATGTGTGTTTTGCAGTAGCGTTTGTTTGGGAGTAGACAGCTTGTATTTTTGACCTCATGCACACATTTACAATGTGTAAATACTCATCACAAATCACATTTAATTCAGTTTTATTTATATAGCATCAAATTGCAAGATACATTATTTAACAGGCACCCTTAAAGGCAAGACCTTATTCAACAGATTCCACAATGAGAAAACACTTGGTGAGTGGAGAAGAAACTCAATTAGGGATGGATCTCCAACAGAACTAGACTCAGGCTGGCACTATGATGCCTTGAATTATGGGATCCCACACCTGTCTAAGCCTGTAGTATAAACCTAGGGATGTTCAGTGCTCACATGAGCCGGCTCTCATTATGTGTTAGATTGAGACTGGTAGCTGAAGGATCTGCCTATCAAGTTACTGTTGTCAGCCATCTGGTTGATCTGGTGCAGCCGCCTCTCACAGGTTTATTGTTGTGACCCACAGGGAGCATTGTTCAGCTCAGAAAACTGAAATGTTACATTTGCTCTTGAATGAGATGACAGGCTGATTTCATATGGAATTGTAAGTTAGGCCCTCATAGTTTAACATTAAACAGAGGCTAAGGCTTCATTAACAGATCACACTGCAGAACTCCAGTCATCTCTTATGCATTTATTGCAAATCTGCAGGTACTACCTCTTCGCTCTGATTCTCAGTCTGACTCGAGATGTGTATGAGCTCCGACTTCTCATGGAATGCGAAGCACGATACAGAGCTGCCAAATCCCCAACCTCACCTTACACTGGCAGCACTCGGCCTGATGATTCCCTGTCCTCTCCGGGTGATCCATCCCCTGTGGCATTTGCTGTCATGTCTGTATGGTTCCGCAGACAGCTCCATCTGCTAGTGACGGTGCTGTACAACAACCCGCCTCTGCTCTTGGACCTTCTAAAGAACAGCTGTGATATCTTCATCCCTCTGGACCGGCTCAAGATTTACTCCACTGGGCAAGGTTTTGTTGGGGTCTGTGGTCTGGTGTCCTCTGTGCTCTCTATCCTCACCATGGTCCATCCCTGGCTAAAACTTAAACCATGAACTTAGAGTGGAAAGAAAGCAGAGCCACAAGGACTGTGAACACACTGACAAGTGAGACACAAAAATAATGCAGTTTCTGCAGTTTCCGGGTGTGTGCAGTGTCAGGAGTCCTGTGAGTGACAGGATACACTTAAAAGCTTTGCTTCTATTTTGTTAAAGTTGGAATGTTGTTTGTTGTATCAATATCACGTTTATCATGTGGCATCTCGCTCAGTTTCTTGTGGTGCCAATGAGGGTGTACAAGGTCACATTACAAAATTCTGTAAAGCTCTCTGATCTGACTTTCCACACTACATTTGGGTACCATTCTGATCTAATTACACATTTCCTTAGTATATAAAACTAAGTTATTGCTAAGAAGCATATTCTTAATATGTTAGGGATCATTAAATAAACAAATTGACAGACAACCCTAAATCACTTGATGCTGCAGTTAAAACATGTAAAAAAGAGACACTTGTTTTTTCAAAAAAAGGTTTTTTTTTAATTGTGATAGGCATGTCTGTTCTAAATAGAACATTATGTTTGTGTTAAGTTAAGGTGTTCACTATCAGTCAGAATAAAAGGAAAATAAACATCACTAACACAAGTAAAAACCAATTTGCACTAAACTAAATCACAAGGTTGTACAGACCAAACAAAGGGAAAGGTTCAAAACAGGTCAGTAAAACTGAGCAGCTTTCAGGTCTTCTGCCCAGGAATTTCTTCTTCAGCAATGGCCAACACTCACTGTCAAGAGGGAATTTGAAAAGCTTAAGTACTTTACACTATAACATAAGCAGATAAACCTATGACGTTGGTTCACTGACCACCAAGTAGATGAATAACTTGTGTTGTTGGTAGAAGAAAGGAACTGCTCCCACCTGAGTTTCTCAATCATTCTTGGGTCTCCATGCTCTCGTCCTCTCCATCTCCTCCCTCCTCTAGTGCTTCATCCTCCTCTTCCTTCCTCTCTGGAGGTTTCTCATATGCCTTTTCTGAGGGGGTCACAATCACGCCATCCCATGTAGACATCTCTGTTGCCAGGTCTGCAATATAAGATTGAGGGTTGCTGCTTAATGTTGGGGACAGCCACTGCTCATGTCTGGAGTGGCAATACAGCTACTTCATAGGAACAATGTACACTGTAGCTAGCTTTCTCCCTGGAAGATGTGCTATTACAATCAACTGATCATATTTTATTTGCATAGCCTATATTCACAAATAAGTATTTGCTTCATAAGGCTTACAGTATAGGGTCAACATACTCTCACTTACATCCTGAATGACCTTTGAGAAACATTCGTATATTCAAACATGCAACGTCCTATGAGTCAGTGATTCTTACAGCTGGCATCTCCCTCCAGGCCAAGGATCTTCCTGTATCCTCCATGAGAGAGCACCCTCACCAGTGTCTGAGCTGTAAAGCACACCATGTCCTGCACAAATGCATCAAAGTGGAGTTAAAAACAGCTCTATCATAATAGCAGTAATATGAATATAACCTAACATTTACAAATATTTAATATTCTGATTATAGTACTGTTGATAGTAAAAGAGCTGGATCGGACCTACCTGCTGTTCTAGAGTCATGACTGTGTGCACTCTGAAGTTTCCACTCTCACAGGGGTCAGTAATGCCTACTGAACCAGGCAAAAAGAGACCAGCTGCCAACATCTGCAGGCAGCGCCTTCAAAACATGAGTACAACACAAAGCTTAGTGTCATGTGCCCCATTTGTATTGTACACAAGTGAAATGTGAGGTGAGAAACCAACCTGTAGGCTACGTTCAGGGACAAAGGCTGCCTGGTTGGGTTGTTCATAACTGCAGAATGGCCCTGCAAGATAGTGTGTGCCCAGTGTATCATTAAAAGGTTGGCTATACAAGCACTCCTGCTTTTATTCTAAATCTGTCCATTTCCAGCTTGAATGTCAGGCGCAGGGGTGTTTTTACACTTGGTCTCTTTCATCTGACTGTCATTAGAAAAATTGGCCTACATACATTGACCTGTTAGTCTAAAACATCTATGCTGGCGATAGCATGAAGGATTTGGAATAGCTTGGTCAGAAACCTAGCCAGCAAAAGATCAAATCTGGAAGGATAATAGTATTAATAACAATAATATTAACAGCAACAAAAAATAATATTAATGTAATAATATTAATGCAAAGCAATAAAGGGCTGAAAATAATGGACTGAGTTCCTACTCGGCCCACTGACTGAGCATGGTTATTAGTATTTTAAAATGGAGTAAGGACTCTGCTTTAACACCCTAAGGGACTATTGTTCTTACAAGTAGGTCTAGGATCCAGGGAGTGAGGGGTTCAAAACCAGGGAAGCGTAGCCTCAGGTCCTTTAGCAGGCGGATCAGCACTTTGACCCTGATGATTATGTCAAAAAATAAAATAACTTTAAATTAGCTGTCTTGGTGTCTGTGCATGAATCTGGTATAATGAAAAGATAACTAACACTTCCTCACGTTGACTGAGATGCATTCTCTTCAAACCAGCGAGCGTGGCGGATGGCAGCGAGTGCACTTTGCAGCACCTTGATGTCCACTGAGGAAAAGAACAATATTAAAACAGAGCAATCTCCAGCATTGGCTGCATTCCAACTAGGTTCACCTGAACTCAGTTATATTTTTATCAGTGAGAAATACCCCAGTAAAATATTTCAGCCTAAAATAAATCACACGATTTTAGTTATGTTGATCAATGTCAAATGTCAGGATGTTTAAAGCATACTAAGATGGGTTTGTGTGCTGTTTTTCTGAACCTTTGCTATTACTATTTGAACATGATATTGGGTCAGTTTAGACAAGACTAGCTCACTCTTTATTCTTAACTGTCTTGCCCAAGTACACATTGACATACTCACTGCAGGAGTCAGGAAATAACATTTAGGAGATATGAAAACCTGAATTTTTTAATCTTATTCAAAATTACAGAAATTTTAATCAAATACAAAACAAATAAATAATTTGTTACCATTGTTACCATTACTACAGTAACTGACCATAAGTATAAGGTGGCTCTGTAAAGCTGCTAGAGCTGATGTGGTGTTATTAACCAGGCAGCTATGAAACGGATGTGTCAGACCTGTGCGTGTTTTAGCTACAGTGTATTTTCAGCAGAAAAAAATTAAACAAAATTATTTGAAAAATTATTAAACCAAAACGATTACTAAAACAGTGCTATGTGGATTACAACCTGCAGACTATCCATTTGTTTACCATTTAAACCAAACATCATGAACCAAATCTAAAATTAAGGAAAAAATAGTTAAATACAGTGCAGCTCAGGGTCCAGCTTGCGCAGATTGGGAGGAACAGTGGTGATAAGGATCTTGACAGTGGCGTCAGCGGAACTAATCTCAAAGCCGGTCTCATTGGTCAGCATGGACAACACTGTAAGAAACAGATGCACACTCAGCTGTCAAATAAAATCACATTAGCAATGTTACGACAAGTTGACTGTGAGCTCTTCAGCTGCCGCAAAAAAAAAGTTAAAACGTGCAGTGATATTATATTCAAACAACACATTTAATCACCTTAACAGCAAACTAGGTCATTCAGGCTGATTGAACCTCTGCTACATTAATTAGTCTGAGACCTGCCAACCTTGAAAGAATTTTACAACAATCATCACCCCACCCCCCACCACAGAAGAGCTGGAGTGTTGGACTGGGTGGTGAGGTGTTGGGGTGAAAATGAAGCGCTCATCTTGCGCACAGATCTCTGTGGCTCAGCTTGATGGAAGCTGGCGAAATGTGAACAAGAAATCGTACAGCTGTACTAGTTGGTCAAAATGGGTGCCCGTTATGCAAAATGCATGTTGGCAGGTCTGCAAATACAGACCTGCCAACGTGATCAGGAGACGTGAGAATGCAGATATTACCCTGTAAGCTAGTTCCTTTTCATGAATTGTTGACCTATCTGTCTCTTCCCATCACCATCCACCTGACTCTCCGCAAATCTCTTAGTTTGGCTAACTGGTTGGCACACCAGCCCTGTGTAATATGCAGTGATCGGCAAGTGAACAAGCACAGGGCTCCCACTGATTCTGCACGATGGTGAGTTTATATTGTCTATTGTATATTGAGAATTTTGTATTGTATATTATAGCAGGGTTTCCACTACGTGTAATTTTCCGTGACACATTCAGAATGATGATTTTTTTTTAGACGCTGAAAAAATGCAAAATATTGTATGTTTCTACTGTTTACCGGTACGAAATCCCTAAATTGTGTAAGAGTTAGTGTGTTGACTGCCCCCATAGGAAAAGCACAGGAGCACTGCAGCAGCGCCAGCTGATCATGGGGATATCACAGGCGAGGCTGCATAATTTTTTCTCATTGATTTTGCTTCTTACTGCATCAGGTGAGCCCAGGGATACCACCCGTGTGTAAAAAAAAAAGTTCTCCTTTGAGGGCAAACTAGATTAAGTGCATTTCCTGCAGGAAATGCAGCTAATCTCTGCTGAACAAACAGTAAACATAAGCTAAAGGCAGCTGAATTTGCTGTGTCACTGTATGACTGTGGGTTGTTATATGTCCTCCACTACTGCAGTTGGCAGTAGCGGATCTCATTTGTGTTGGACACAGCAGCATCCCCTGGTAGCATGCTAATGCTACTGTGAGCTGGTTAAGTTATTATAGTCAGCAGAATTATAAATTACAGTGTTTAATGTGTCACAGGCATTACTAATGCTAGCACGAGTGACCTTGCTAAGTTACTGTCATCAACAGTATGTTAAATTACAGTGCAAACTGTATCAGAAATGTCCCAAATGCTAGCTCGAGCTACCATGCTATGGGCAAGCTTCAGCATCATATTATCATTCACAACTTGATTAATTATATATTAATTATAAATTGCAATGTCAACTTTATCAGACATAGTGTGCCTAATAAACATGCTCACCATTACACAGATTATATGAACTGAGGTTGTTGCTGGAAAAATCTACGACTAACATAGTTCTGTAACCTACTATAAATTGTTTACAACTGTAATAGAGATAAATTGTTCCTAACTGTAACAACTGAAATTCTTGTGGTAAATAACCATGGAAACTGTATCACAGATGCCCCCAATGCTAGCACGAGCTAGCACAAATTAGCTATGTTATAATCAGGAGAATTATAAATTACAGTGTAAAATGTGTCACAGGCATTGCTAAACTAAGTTATTATCATCAAAAGAATGTTAATTTACAGTGCAAACTGTACAAGAGATGTCCCTAGAGCTAGTGCGAGCTAGCTACGTTGTAATAAACAACAGAATGCTGAATTACAGTGCAAAGTATAGCAGAGACAGAATGACAGAGAGACAGAGAATAATCAACAGAATGATAAATTACAGTGCACACTCTATCACAGATGTCCCTAATGCTAGCGCGAGCTAGCAGAAGCTAGCTAAGTTGTAATAATCAGCAGAATTATAAATTGCAGTGCAAACTGTACCAGAGATGTCCCAAATGCTAGTGTGAGCTAGTGCAAGCTAGCACAAGCTAGCTAAGCTATTTTAATCAGCAGAATTATAAATTACAGTGTGAAATGTGTCACAGGCATTTCTTATGTTAGCGCGAGCTAACGTTAGCATTAGCATTATTATAATCTGGAAAATGATCAATTACAGTGGAAACTGTATCAGAGATGTCCCTAATGCTGGCTCAAGCTACAATGCCATGGGCCAGCATCAGCATCATATTATCAATCATTACCTGATTAATTCATTATTAATTATAAATTGCAGTGTCAACTGTCACAAATAGTGTGCTGAAAAAGCATGCTCGTCATTACAGAGGTTGTATGAGCAGAGGCTGTTGCTGGAAAAATCTACGACTAATGTAGTACTGTCATGTACTGCATTAGTAGTAGATTTAAAACTGTAACTGAAGTGTACAACTGTAATTGAAACAAATTATTTCTTATGCAGCTGCTGACATTTTTGTTTAACATCTGAATTAAGTATACGAAGGCACAATGACTGACAAATGAGGATCAGTTTCTCTGTAATGGTCCAATGCTACCATCTAGTGGTAGAAAATATCACGGAACTTGATACGGAAACTTAACTCCCATTTATTTCCAATGGGCAGAAATATTGTACAAAATAATGTTTTCTGTAAAAAGTATTTGGTGTTGCAGTGATAAAAGTAATAGCACCCATCTAATGAAGGAGCTTGATTTTTTGATGTATGAATTGTACAAATCAGACAAAAACTGTGGCACTAGTTAGATGCAGAAAAACGGCGGAAGATTAAGAGAATATGGCTGTGTCCGAAATCGCCCCCTAACCCCTACTCCCTATATAGGGAAATAAATGTAGTGCACTATATAGTGAGCTCAACAGAAAAATCTTTCGGACACTTTCGGACACTACTCTCGGCGCCTGTAATTACGTCATCGCTGTCGCACAATTAAAACGTACCACATTATTGTCGTCTCACACAATACTTGTTTGTTTACCACTGCATTTTTATTAAATTAGAGGCTTTTGGAGACCGGAAGTGACCTGCAAACGCAATGGTCGGAGGGCACTAGAGCTCCTACTAACTATCCCTCAATTTTGATATTTAGTCAGGTTACACATTTGATAAACCCATTTATTATATTGGCAAAGCTGTAGATGATGTCAGGGGACAAAAAACCGGGCAGTTCGCCAGCCAAACCCCCTTCAGCGAAACGTAAACAGTCTGAGGGCGTCGGC
Organism: Trinectes maculatus; assembly: GCA_016785345.1. NCBI lineage: Eukaryota > Metazoa > Chordata > Actinopteri > Pleuronectiformes > Achiridae > Trinectes > Trinectes maculatus. The sequence goes on from JAFBJQ010005182.1 coordinate 9,090, forward strand.
GTGGATGCTAACATTGCTAGTAGCGTTAGCACGGCTATCGAGTTGGCGCTAGCTAGGCAGCAAGATCGCCTGGAAGCAGCGGTGACACGGGCTGTTCAGGGAGCTATCGACGGAATGAAAAACTCCGTAGAAAGCCTGGAGAGGAAAGTGGATGCTCACATGGAAACGGTCAAGGGGCTGGTTGCGAGAGTGGATCGTGTACAAGCCGAGACGAGAGCCATGAAAAGGGAAGTGAGTAACAACACCTCCAATTTGGAAAAGATGCAGCTGAAAGTTGCTTCGCTGGAGGATCAGGACAGGCGGAACAACGTCAGGATTACGGGGATCGCGACCGGCAGAGAGGGAGGAGATCGCCTTCCTACAAGACATGCTGCCAAAGTGGATCCCCTCGCTCGGTGACGCCAAGATTCAAATGGAGCGCGCCCATAGGATCCGCAGTAATAAGAACAACGGTCAAGCTACCATGATATTCAAAGTGCTCAGGTACCAGGACCGCAAAGCCATCTTGCAAGGGGCCCGCGAGGCGAGGAAGACAGCCCCCATACAGGACGCCGGGAGGACGATACGGTTTTATGCGGATTACAGCGCATTCACGAACGAGAGGAGGAAGGCATATGGAGAGGTGATGAAAGAGCTGTACGAGAGGCATCCCGGCTTTTCTGATCTACCCGGCCACCCTGAGGGTGACGATCAATGGGGAACAACGCACCTTCACCTCAGCGCGGGAGGCCACACAGTTCCTGAGGAAGGAGGCCGGTGAGAGACCGTCATCGCGCCGCCAGCTGTTCAACGTCGGCTCGGATGATGCGTCGCGACCGGAGGAGGACGACATGGAGGAGGACGACATGGAGCAGTCCGACATTTCGGATCGGCACGGATGATAGCGAGATTTGAGCACGGATATTTACTATGATTCCCCGAGGAGGAAAGACTGGATTCGTTTTGTTATTTTAGTCCGGTGAGAATCACACGGAGAGCACTCGCTGGAGGATCTCACAGCCACGGTGAGGGGCGGCTGCATAAGGTGTGATATGTTCGCGACAACCCAGGACTCTGTTACAAGTTAAGGTGGGAGAACTATGTTCGCCAGGACGTTTGTAATATTACTTTGGATTACTTATAAGTCTGGTCGTTCTGTTTTCTTTTGTTTTTTGTTATTCTAGGGTGTCCGAATTAGGAAAATGTTTAATTTAGTTATGGTTGTCAGATAAATAATCATAGAGGGAATATCTATGTCTACCAAATGTTATTTTGATTTATGGCCAGAATTGGTGATGGAGGTCACAATATGTACATTTAGGGGCCTAATCTTGTTTCCACCTGCATTCAACTTTGACTATCTTATTGTTTTTAATGAATAAGGGATTTCCGATGTTTTACTATGGTGAATTAACCTGACCGGAGAGAGTTATGTGTTACAAGGGAGGGATGGATGGGAGTTTAGGATGTCTTGCTGAGCTGCGTTATGTGGAAGTCACACGGGTCAGAACCACTGTTCGGGGAGGGTGGGGGGTTCTGGAGGGGGGGCGGCGGAGGGAGGGGGGAGGGTGGGTATCCCGGTTATGATTCTTACGTCAGGGTTAGACCCTTTGTTATCACACCTGGAACAATAGGTACTAATTTTGATAATGGTTAAGCTATCTATGTTAAGCTATAATGTCCGGGGTCTGAATGCAAAAGTTAAAAGAGTGAAATGCTTAGACTTACTCCGTCGTAAGAATGTGGATGTAGCATTTATTCAAGAAACACACCTGAGAATAGCGGATGTATCCCGCTTTCAAAATAAGCAATATAGAGTCGTAGCTTCAGACTGTGGGAGCTCTAACTCTAGGGGGACGGTCATCTTGACTAAAAGGAGCTTGGCCTTAGAGGTGGAAAAAATTAATGGAGGGACATCAGGTCGCTTGGCATATTTATGTACATCCATATATGGAAAGAAAGTAGCCTTTGTATCCGTATATGCATCAGCAGTTTTTGACCCTCTCTTTTTCCCTGAACTTACCAAGGAACTCCTTATCAGATTATGAGCTGATTGTGGGAGGGGATATGAACGCAGTGTGTGACCTCAATTTAGATAGATCCACCCGGTCGGTTGTCCACGGCCAGCGATCAGCGTCAGCTGCTCTTAACGCCATGATAGAGAATATTAACCTAGTTGATATGTGGCGCATTCAGAACCAGGGCATTAGAGACTATACATGCTTTTCCGCGTACCATAAATCACACTCCAGAATCGACTACTTTCTGCTCTCTTCTAGTCTAAAAACGGGCGTAGATTTGATACAAGTGCTGCCGGCAACACTATCTGACCATAACCCGCTGTTGATGACGATAGATCTTAGTCACAGACTCAATAAAACACCTAGATGGCGCTTTAATACAACACTTCTGCAGGATGAGGTATTTGTAGGACAATTTAGGGAAAGGATTAAGGAATTCATAGCCAATAATGTAGGCACAGTAGATGATGCCTCGTATTTTTGGATGGCCACCAAGGGCTGTATTAGGGACTTTACATCCTCTTATGCATCGCACCTCAAAAAAGAGAGGAGCCGCAGGATCTGCGAGTTGGAAAGACAGTGCCATACTCTTGAGAAGCGGTTAAAGGGTAAATACACTAAACCAGTGGAAAAAGAACTAAGGGGAGTCAGGGTGGAGCTTAATGATCTGTTGAGGAGGCGAGCGGAATTCATCATGCACAGAGTCAGACAGGGCTATTATTTTAACGGAAACAAACCGAGTAGGTTATTGGCGCTGAAGCTTAAGCAAAGTGAATCCAGTGCATCAATTGATACCATTAAAACGGCTAATAACATATTTACATCTGACCCAAAAGAGATAAATGTTGCGTTCCATTCTTTCTACAAGGAGTTGTACAAATCAACACTTAACTTTGACTCAGAGAAATGCAAGCAATTTCTAGGCAGTCTAGATCTGCCCACGTTAGGGGAGCAGGAAGCAACAGATCGTCCATATCCTTAAAGGAGCTGGAGACTGCGCTTAGGATGACAAATAAAGGGAAATCGCCGGGTCCAGACGGCATACCGCCTGAGCTTTTGCTACACTTCTGGGATATTCTGGGGCCAGTTTTTTTGGGGTCAATCCGATCAGCAGTTGAAAAAGGCTCCTTCCCTGCTCACACTAACGCCGCCTTGATTTCGCTAATCCCCAAAAAAGGGAAAGACAAAACTGATTGCTCCAATTACAGACCGATTTTATTGATTGACTCAGATAAGAAGCTGTATTCAAAGGTGCTGGCGTTACGTCTGGAGAGATACATGGACAAACTAATTCATAAGGATCAGACTGGTTTCATGAAAGGGCGTCTAGCAGCGGACAATATCCGGCGCCTGGTACACGTAATTCATGAAACTCAACAATTAACCACTCCATGCGCGATACTGTCACTTGATGCTGAAAAGGCTTTTGACAGGCTCAAGTGGCAGTATCTGTGGGCGGTCCTGGAAAGATTCGGCCTGGGGAGAGGGTTTGTCGACATGATTCGTGTTCTATATGCTAACCCCACCGCCATGGTTTCCACAAACGGTTTACACTCGAGCCCCTTTCCCATCTTTCGCGGGACTCGACAGGGATGAGGCCTCTCGCCAAGTTTATTTATTCTCTCGCTAGAACCACTAGCACAACATCTGAGGGAGAATCAGGTCATTGCCCCTATTCGGATTAAAACCTCGTCGCTTGCCATATCTGCCTTTGCTGATGACGTACTTATCTACTTATCGGATATCGAAAAGTCAATATCCTCTCTTCGAACACGCACACAGAAAGAGCTGCCCCTGGCCAAGGCATGGTCTAGAGACTTGGCTATTGCAGAAGAGGAAATGAACTGGGAAAAGGTCTGGGAGAACACTTTTCGTGCGTCCAAAAACCCCAACCACCAGTTGATTCATTATAAGCTGTGTCAGAAGGCCTATTTGACGCCACTTTTGAGATTTCGAATGAAGCTCTCGACCAGCCCGAACTGTGACTTGTGCCCCCTGAACACGCCAGGAACGTTTAAGCACATGGTGTGGGACTGCCCAGAGGTTTACGATTTTTGGAGGAAGGTAACAGTAACGTTATCCACTGTGCTTGATAAGCCTGTACCTCTGGAGCCGACTCTCCTTTTGCTCAACGACGACTCACATTTGGGCCTGAATGAGAAACAACGTAAGGTCTGGTTGGCTGGCTTGACGGCTGCCAAAAAACTGATAGTACAACGCTGGCTACCACCTCACAAACTGTACGCTAAGAAATGGCTGGAATATTTTCAGGATGTGGTCATGTTAGAATTATCCCACGGGTGAACAGAGCCAAGAGCTCTACCCTGGACTCGTGGAGGAGAGCCGCTTCGGCTATAATAGGCCTGCTTAGTTCGCAATAAATGTACATAAGTAAGGATTGTAAGATACTAGACCGAGAGGGGAGGGGGGAGGGAGGGTGGAGGCCGCCGGGGGGTGGGGGGATGTTGGGGGTTTGGTTGAAAATATCTGTAATGTCTGTTCTTGTTGTGAGAAATTATAATGCCAATAAAACAGTTGTTCACAAAAAAAATTAGAGGCTTTTGATTACTTTCCTGTACTTTTTATTTTCGTATTTTGTTATATTTTATAATATTTATGTATATTTCCCTCCCGTCCGTCCGCTATTTTCACTTCCGCGCAGCCCAGAGAATTTCTGGCAATGCATGATGGGATATCTTGGTCCGGTTAGTGACCATCGGATGTGCACTACATTTCGCGGTGAATTGTGGGATACATTGAGTGCACTATATAGTGGACATGCTATGATCCCTAAGGTTTCGGACACCACTACAAAATGGCGTGCTCACTATATAGTGCACTATATAGGGGTTGGGGGTGATTTCGGACACAGCCTATGATAAAGAAAACAGGATAACAATAGTGTGAATGCTTTCAGCATTCATACTAACTAGAAAAAGTGCATTCCCTGAAGGAAATGTGTGTGAATGCTGAAAGCTGTGCTGACACTGCACAAATCTCTGCTGAACAAACAGAAAACAGGAGCTAAAGAGGGTCTGCTGTCTCACTATTATTGTGGGTTGTTATACATCTTCCACTACTGCAGGTGGCATTAGCAGGTCTTATCTGTGTTGGAAACAGTAGCATCCCCTGGTAGCATGCTAATGATAATGCGAGCTAGCTAAGTTCTTATAATTGGCAGAATAATAAATAACACTGGAAATTGTATCACAGATGTCCCGAGTGCTAGCGCAAGCTAGCTACGTTATTATAAACAACAGAATGATAAATTAGAGTGTAAAATGTGTCACAGGCATTGCAAATGCTAACGCGAGCTAGCACGAGCTAGCCAAGTGATTATCATCGACAGAATTTTAAATTACAGTGCAAACTGTATCAGAGATGTCCATAATGCTAGCGTGAGCTAGCACGGGCCAAGTTATTATAAATCAGCAGAATTATTATTTACAGTGTGAAATGTGTCACAGGTGTTGCTAATGCTAGCGCGAGCTAGCGTCAGCATTAGCATTATTATAATCTGGAGAATGATAAATTACGGTGCAAACGACGTCACCGTACTGTCCCAAATGGTGGCTCGAGGTACCATACTATGGGCAAGCATCAGCATCATATTATCAATAAGTACTTAATTAATTATTAATTATAAATTAATTAGACCCCATCCCAACAAAACTCTTTAAAGAAATTCTACCTCTATTGGACAGTCATTTACTATATATAATCAATCTGTCACTGTCATCTGGCTATGTACCACATTTTTTTAAAGTAGCTGTAATTAAACCTCACCTCAAGAAACCGAGTCTGGACCCAGAAGTTTTAAATAACTACAGGCCAATATCCAACCTTCCAACCAAAAATCATTGAGAGGGTTGTCGCCAATCAGTTAAATGATTTTTTTCACACCAATAGTCTAATATGAGGACTTTCAGTCAGGGTTCAGAGTTCATCAAAGCACTCGAGTTTTGGCAAAAGTCTCAAACGACCTACTCATGGTTTCAGATAAAGGATTTATCTCTGTTCTGGGTCTCTTAGATCACATATGTCAAAGTCACGGCAACGAATTGATTATCTATGGCCCCCTGGATGATATTTAATTACTATTAGAACCGGCCCGCAGGTCAGAGCCACCCGCTGGTGTTTTGCACGCACCAACACTACATTTCCCACAATGCAACGGTAGCCCGCGAAGTCACTGCAGCGCGCACAAGCGGCTTCCTTATTCATCAGCAGTCAGAGCAGAGATCAACTTTCTGATCCCCCCCCTCCTCAAAAATGGCTAAACGTAAGGTGGACGCTGAGAACAGGGGGTTTCAAGCCAGGTGGGAGGCAGCGTACATGTTTACAGAGGTAAAAGGCAAACCTGTGTGTCTTCTGTGTGGAGAAAATGTAGCTGTAATGAAAGAATATAATTTAAGAAGGCACTATCAAACGTCTAAGAAACACACAGACAAAGACAAGAATATGGAATATGAACAAAGGCTACAGAAGGTGGAAGAATTAAAACGAGGCCTTAAGTCCAGACAGGCTATGTTCACATATGCCAAATCCCAAAGCGAGGCTGCTGTCAAGGCTAGCTTTATTGTGGCAAAAGAGGTCGCAAAATCAGCCCGGCCCTTTGCAGAAGGAGAGTTTATCAAAAACTGTATGCTTGAAGTTTGTGACGCAGTGTGCCCAGACAAAAGACAACTATTCTCAAACGTGAGCCTAAGCAGAAACACCGTTGCTGAACGTGTAGACCAGCTTTCCACCAACATAAAAGAACAGCTTGTGAGAAAGGTAAAAGATCGCATATTCTCTTGCTGTGGATGAGAGCACGGACACATCAGACATTGCCCAGCTGTCAATTTTCGTCCGTGGAGTAGACTCCAGCCTGAGCGTAACAGAAGAGTTTTTGGCATTAGTTGCTATGCATGGCACAACTACAGGACAAGATCTGTATGAAGAGATATCCAGATGTGTAAATGAGATGGGGCTGCCTTGGGAAAAACTTGTGGGATTAACCACAGACGGAGCACCCACAATGTGTGGGCACAGAAGTGGATTGGTGGCAAGGATGCGTGAGAGGATGCGGGAGGAAAACGTCACAGATGAGCTGACAGCTTATCACTGCATCATACACCAGGAGTCGTTGTGTGGCAAAGCCTTGAAAATGGAACATGTAATGAGCACCATAACGCGAGCAGTTAACTTCATCAGAGCCAAAGGTTTAAATCACCGCCAGTTCAATGCATTTCTGGGGGAGTTATATACAGAGTATGGTGACTTACCGTATCACACAGAGGTGCGATGGCTAAGCCGGGGAAAAGTGCTGCAAAGATGTTTTGAGCTGCGTGAGGAGATCTGTCTGTTCATGGAAAGCAAGGGGAAAGACACAACAGAGCTCCGAGATGAAACTTTCCTGTGAGAAATGGCATTTCTCTGCAACATCACGAGCCATCTGAATGTGATGAATCTGCAGCTGCAAGGACGGGGACGTGTCATCTCTGATATGTACAGTACAGTGAAGGGCTTTAAAACCAAGCTGAGTCTGTGGGAGACGCAGATGCGGAAAGAAAACTTAAGCCACTTTTCCAGCTGCCAGACCATGAAAGAGAAGCTCTCTACCGCTGTATTCCCGTGTGCACAGTTTGCCGATAAACTCAACATACTTGCCGCCGACTTCCGACGCCGATTTGCTGACTTTGAAGCCCAAAAAAGCAGGTTTGAACTGCTCAGCAATCCTTTTGCAGTTGATGTAGAAAGCGCACCACCAAATCTACAAATGGAGTTGATTGAGCTCCAGTGCAATGACACACTGAAGGAAAAATATGAGAGACTGGGTGCTGCTGAGTTTGCACGTTTCATCCCCGACACAATGCCCCAGTTGCGCATCCAAGCTGCTCGGACGCTCTCTATGTTTGGCAGCACATACCTGTGTGAACAACTGTTCTCTTTGATGAAGCTAAACAAAACATCACACAGGAGCCGTCTTACTGATAATCACCTTCACTCAATCTTGAGGATTTCCTCAGCTCAGAGCCTAACCCCGAACATTGATGAACTTGTACAAAAGATGAGACACCTCCAAGTATCAGGCTCAACCTCAGACAAGTGAGCATCACAGAGCAGTAACGTATTTTCAGATTTTAATTCAGTTAAATTTTTACATTTGTTTCTACAAGACGTGATTTTTCTTTGAAGGAAGTATTGTTTTGTCTGTAAATTTTTGTATTTTTTTTATTAAAATTTATTTTTCAGTTGAATGGACTCAGATAAGAGTCATGAGAAAGAATACAACTGATTTGATTTATTTTTTTATTTTACAATTTGAAAGCTGTGATCGGTAGGATCATAGAGCAGCACAATAATACATTTTCAGTTTATAATGCATGCACTTTTATTTATGCATTTATCTTGATTTTAAGAAACATATTTTGTTTTTAAAAACAATTACATTTTTTGCTGTTTGGCTGTTGAAAATGTTTTTCCTTGAAGTTACTGACAACAAAATATTGCCTTATTCATTTAATCATTAAATAATATACACTGTGTTAGGTCTTGGTTCAATAGGCTATGTGCAATCATTTCAATATGTTTTAATAAACATTGAACCAGTCCGACCCTCGGCTTATAGCAAATTTGTTTTTTTGGCCCTCGGTGTGTTTGACTTTGACACCCCTGTCTTAGATCTTAGTGCAGCTTTTGATACTGTTGACCACCACTTCTTCATA
>JAFBJQ010005187.1:0-79820 GCA_016785345.1 Trinectes maculatus
GCATGGGTCAAAAATCGGACCAAAACTTAAGGGGTTAGTATGTCGAAAATTGCCAAAAATGGACATCGTTTAAAAGTGGAAAAACGCGCTAGATTGGCAGAAAATAGCGTGAAATTTAGTATGTCGAAAATTGCCAAAAATGGACATCGTTTAAAAGTGGAAAAAATGCACTAGATTGGCAGAAAATAGCGTGAAATCATCCCCCAGGGTGATATTTTCTCCATTAGATGCCAGAAAACCTCATTTCAGCATGGGTCAAAAATCGGACCAAAACGTAAGGGGTTACTATGTTGAAAATTGCCAAAAATAGACATTGTTTAAAAGTGGAAAAAACGCGCTAGATTGGCAGATAATAGCGTGAAATCATCCCCCAGGGTGATATTTTCTCCATTAGACGCCAGAAAACCTCATTTCGGCATGGGTCAAAACCAGAAAACCTCATTTTGGCATGGGTCAAAAATCGGACCAAAACGTAAGGGGTTAGTATGTCGAAAATTCCCAAAAATGACCAAAAAACAAAAATGGAAATAATGCGCCAAAATGGCAGAAAATAGCATGCAGTCATCCCCCAGAACGATATTTTCTTGATTTGAGGCCAAAAAACTTCATTTTCTCATAGGTCAAAAATCGACAAAAAACGTAAGGTGTTAGTATGTTGAAAATTCCCAAAAATGACCAAAAAGCAAAAAATGGAAATAATGTGCCGAAATGGCAGAAAATTGCACGCAATCACCACCCAGAATGATATTTTGTTGATTTGAGGCCAAAAAACTTCATTTTCTCATAGGTCAAAAATCGCAAAAACACGTAAGGGGGTTAGTATGTCAAAAGTTCCCAAAAATGACCAAAAAGAAAAATTGGAAATAACGTGCCGAAATGGCAGAAAAGTGCATGCAGTCATCCCCCAAAATGATATTTTCTTGATTTGAGGCCAGAAAACCAAATTTTGTCATAGGTCAAAAATCACAAAAAAACGTAAGTATGTCGAAAATTCCCAAAAATGACCAAAACGCAAAAATGGAAATAACGCGCCGAAATGGCAGAAAATTGCATGCAATCACCCCCCAGAATGATATTTTGTTGAACTGAGGCCAGAAAACCTCATTTTCTCATAGGCCACAAATCGCAAAAAAAAAACGTAAGGGGTTAGTATGTTGAAAATTCACAAAAATGACCAAAACGCAAAAATGGAAATAACGCGCCGAAATGGCAGAAACTAGCATGAAACCACCTACCAGAATGATATTTTCTTGATTTGAGGCCAAAAACCCTCATTTTCTCATTGGTCAAAAATCGACAAAAAACGTAAGGGGTTAGTCTGTCGAAAATTCCCAAAAATGACCAAAAAGCAAAAATGGAATTAACGTGCCGAAATGGCAGAAAATAGCATGCAATCACGCCCCAGAATTATTATTTTTTTAAATTAATATTTATTTATTTATTATTTTTATTTGTTTTGAAAAAGTAACGTTTTCGACAACATAGTATGACATTTTTTCTCAATATTTGAAGTTTTTGTGAAAAAATACATTTTTGTGAAAATTTCAACGACATACTGTGTGTTCCAGTTGTTGAGTGGTAGTGTGAGTAGCGAGAACATGCAGCAGATATTACCAGGATTCCCCTTTTATTTTGACCATCCAGGAAATAAAACAAAAATCACTTCTCAGAAACACTCTTGCTCCTCTTCCACCTTGCATTTGGAAGTCCCAAACTCATTTAGAACCCACATGTGGATTTAGCAGCCAATCAGGAAGCAGTGCCACTTTTCCCAGGTGACATCAATTTACTGTTGTTTTTACTAATCGCATTACTTTTTTTTTGAGTATGAATAAGGCTTCATGACACTAATATGATATTTTTCCTGATTTTTTTTGTGAAAAAGTATTTTTAGACTTTTTCGCTGACATCCTATATTATGGCATTTGTTGAATTTCTGACATTTTTTTTCATTGTTTGTTGAAAAGATTGTCTTTTTTTACATTTTGGATGACACACGTTGGTATGAAAATTTTCTCGACATTTTGGTGACTATGACATATCTTGCTCGTCTTCTTTGGCATTTTACCATACTATGACATTTTACCCTACCATGACGTTTATGACGTCTTATTATACTATGTTTATTTGTAATTTTTTGACAACATTCATACTATACTATTAAACTCAAATTCCACCTGTTCAGCTCTTCTTTTCTGCTCATTCAGCAGAGATGTGACGCATCTTCAATGATACTTCCTGTAGACTCAGCATTGACCAGGCAATTTATTCAGGAAATGCACTTTTCTAGTTACTACAATAAGTCAGCAGCAACCATGACATTTTTATTTTTTCCACAACATGACTCAAATGGTTCAAAAATATGTCAGTCTTCTAAAAATGTATTTACTTTTTTCCATAATTATTTTCATTTGTACAAAAATAGTGAATAAGGTATTTCCACAAAGTGACAAAGTAACATAGATTGTTGAATTAAAAAGGAAAAACAAAAACAGTGCATTGTTGACTTCAGATCACCAGCACTCTTTACAAACTGATCAAATCATAGAATAATAAAGCAAAACAAGAGTGTCTCTGTTTTAATATTCTCTGACAACATATCCTCTGTACTCTTCGTCGTTTAATGGGGACAAGAGCAGCACAGTGAGCATTAATGTGCGATCAGGACAACCTGCAAACACCAAGAGGACAAAATAAGGATAGCAGTTAGAGTTAGTCAGTTTCTGACTTCATAGTTTTAGACTTTTAAATATAAAAGTCTAATATTATTAATTTAATGTTTTGCCATTTTAGGAGCAAATGGAGACAGTCTCGTGGAAGGAGAGGAACAAATATATTATTACACACCCATACAGATATTGTTATCACTTAATAACATCTTCTGCTGTGACAAAAAGGATGAAACAATTAAAATAAACTATTAAAAACCAAGCATTTACTTGATCGAGCAAATAAATGTACATTTTTATAAATGAACAAACAGTGTGTCCAGTGATTAATCTGTTCATGATTTCCTTGATAGTTTTGTCAGAATTATCCTTAATTTTAAGCGAGTAAAGTTTATCAAAAGTGATCTATTTGGAGTTTTTGACCACAACTAGTACATGTCACATTTTCCAACTGCAGGTAGCAGCAACAAAAAGTGTATTTTAAAGTAAAAAACAGAGGAAACAACAGCTTGTGAGAGGTGAGGGACTTACAGCTGACACCGTGATGCTGTTGTCATTTGGGGGGCGTTGAGATCAACAGCTGCTGGACAGCCTGTAGGAGGAAAAGACATACAAGGTTTAAATTAAACACCACATGGCTTGTGTATAGGATCACCATGTGACAGGGAAACTTACAGCAGGTGCTGATCACCACCACATCAGGAGAGAACATGAAACAAAAAGCCAACAGATCAGAACCTTTAAACTAGCATCTCTACTGCTTTTATTTCTATCAATCTATTTCCTCAAGAGTGTTTAATCTTGTCACAGCAAATTGTACATTTAATGACTAACTGATCCCAGCTCTGTTTAGGACGACAGTAGGTATGACAGGGTGAAGAAAAGGTAATGAATCATCTCCATCTGTGAGAAAAACGGTGATGCTAATGCAACAGTTGTCTGATAAGTGATGCCAAATTCACCAGTAGAGATGGAAACAAATTCCTATGTTTACAACTTGTCAGTTTGTCATCAAGACAGCTGACATCAGCAACATGACATCTTGTTGCATCTTGATGTAGTACCTACATGTTGCCACTATCTGTTAAACTAGCTGCTGAATTTCAGGCTAAAACTAAAAACATTTTTTACTGAATATAAATGTTGAATAATTGTATGTAAACGCTGTTCTGCTCGTAGATTTTGAGTGGATTTTTTTTATGTTTAACCGTATGAGACGGCTACATACTTGGTGTGGCTTGCATTTCCTGTGTAATCTCTTGTATGAAGGAGGCGAGTCGTTGTTTGTTGGATGACAAACTGTCCCACAGCCACCTGAGAGCCCACAAGTTCTCCTGGGAGACAGAAAGATATCATTAACAATCATACTACATCCACATTTCAGCTTCAGCCAGATAATAACTGGTTTCGCTTATCGTGGGAGAATAGGTCAACATATTTCAAACACATGTGTATGTGAAATCTTATTTACAATAAATACTGCGTGCTACAATGTTACTGTCAAAATGTTAGACATCTGATTTACATCTGCAAATTATTTAGGACTGGTTTTTAAAAGCTCTAACCATTAGGCTACTGTAATGAAATTTTACTTTTCATTTCATTATTCACCAGCAACAGAGACAGAGAATGTCCACAACAGCTACCACTCCCCCCCACCACTTGTTTGTCAAAAGAAAAAATGTTGCAGTGAGTGATATATCCCGTGACATATCCTTGCGGTCTTCAATTAAATTATGAAGGAACATCAAAACTATGTGAAAGTCATGAAAACCTTCAATCACAGCGCCTTGTGTTTGAGGTCCATAAACAAGATGTGACATCAAGATGAAAGATACCTTAAAAGTGTTAAGAACAGGAAGAACTGGACTCATAGCGGCATTGAGGATCCTCAAATGTAAAGCCCCTGTTACCAACAGCAACAAGGCCTGATCTGGATACACCTGTAGGAACCAAAAATGCACATTTGTTAAATGTTCAGTCATTTGAAAATTTGTGTGTACATGTACTCACCTCCTGAAACAACCTTGGGATCTGTATGTTCATCCCATCATGCTGGAGCAATATCGAACTCACAACATCCTTTGCGTCCTGAAATAAAGACAGAGGAAAGTGAGAAAAAAAACAGCACTTGGTGCGTTTGTTAAGAAAATGAACTGTAAATAAACTAGAACTACATACATGTAGAAACTGTGTGGTTGGTGCTGGCATTGCAGGACCACACGGTTTGTTGACAACTGTGAGCAAACTGATCCAACACTGAGACTGGAAAACATCAGAGTTATGGACAAATGCAAAGCTTTTAGGTTCATAACCATGAAGAATCTCACACGTTATAAATGAAACAAAGCCAGACACCATTCCAACAAGGGTTCATAACAGGTTTGCAATCTGTATTAAAATTGTTGAAATACAACATGGAGTCATCAGTCGTCAATGATCTCACAATAATAAAAAATTCAAAAGGTGTGTAGAAAGTTCTGCAAATTGTTGTGAAGCTACTGTAGTCGGTATAAGTCTCCAAATTTAGACACTTTGAGTTTTGCATCAATAAGGATGGTGAGATTTTTTCTAAAAAGCAAAGTGACAAAAGATGAGTGTTGTAAACTTACATCAATGAAGACAGCAGGGCAGCATCTCTGAGCCCTGAAGGCAAACTTCACCAGCTCAGGATGCTTCAGGGGAATAGCATCTAGAGACAGTAGGGAGTCTTTGACTTCCTATCTTACAAAAATATTGTTCAAAGAACAGCAACATTTTATTGACATCTTAGTCTGACCTTTAATTGGCTCCCATGTTGCATTAGCACAGCAGAGCTCTGATGGCTGGCTGACCACCAGCTTCGGTGCTGTCGCCGTTTCAAAGATGCGCAGATAAAAGCAGAAGAGGGGTGGGGTAAAGCGGGAAGCGGGAACGTTCCCTGGTTGAAACAAACTGTCACAAGCCAACGAGAAGTCTCCGTGCATGCACATGAAGAAAGGGATGAGGTCCCGAAGTGGCTGAAATCTACGCAACAAAATTGACAACATGGTGTTCCCAATCACATCCATGCTACGCATGAGATTTTGTTTTCAGAATTTAAATATTCAGCTAACTTACAGGTTAGAATCAGCGATCTGGACAATTCGTAGATAGCGACTCAACTCCTTGTATCTGCAGAGACAGTTTGGTTTTAAAGGCTGAATGTATGTCTGTGTGTCTTTAGTATGGTAGCGTGCTCCTGTACCTGTTCTGTTGTTGCAGTAGCTCTGTTCTCAGGCAAACTATGGAAATCTGTTCAATCAGGACGTCCTTCTTGCCTTTGTCTTTTCGGATGCCCGACACGTTTTGTCCCTTCAGCACAGACACCAGCAGGACGTCGTTCCAAGGACGAACACGGAGGCTATAGCACACACACATAAAGTTACAGCGAAAATAAAAAAGCCTTAAGTATGTAATCCAAGTCATAAAAGTAAAAAAAAGAAGAAGAGAAAAACAGACAACCCATTGAACTTTCTTAAAATGGCATATGAACAAGCACCTGTTCCTCATGCTCCTCAGTTCAGCTGGGAAATTCATTGTTGCGTAAAAATCCTGCAGTTTGTTGGCAAAGTCTGAAGTGAAATCAGACATCACTATATGTCTCTGCACCGCTGCTATGACCCTGAAAAAAAGACACACACGCACAAAAAACACACATGGAAGGAGGAGTTAAATGTCCAGGTAGTCACAGACTCCTATAGGATGTAAACAAACATTTACCTCTGCAGTAACAGCGCTTTAGCCTGGTAAGCATTGGCCAAAGGAGACTGTAAGGAGATACCTCTGCAGGAAATCATAACAGAGCTAATTAAATTAGAGCAGGAAATACTGTACTTACATGCACAAACTTAGGTTCATACATAAAGTAAAATACACATTGTACATCTGCGTGGTTGTGTGTTTACCCTGATGACTGGAAATGTCTAATGAATTCTTCAGCCGCTCCCAGCCTCATGATGGCAGCAGCTCTGCTGTCCATTTTGTCTGCTTTGTTCAGGAACGACGACACAAACTCATACACATGGGTATAACTGCCAAAAGAAGTTTAATTTGCACTGCTGTCACTTTTCATGAGGCTACTGAGCAAAATGTGACGTTACAGAGAGACATTTTTGACAGCAATTTAGTTGCTATTTGGTACATGTGTGCAGACTCACTCATAGATGATGCCATTCATATCATGATCCTGAAATGGTCTTCCTTTCAAAAAAGTTTGGAAGATAGCATGGAGCTCTTGTTTGAAGCTCTGAAGCATTGTCTCTGCACAACACGAAGACAAATCAGTGAAATTAGGTAGTGAATTTACTTACTAGAGTCAAAAAAACGAGTGGTTCAGTCTCTTTCTTCAAATGTTTGATACAAAAGTGAGTACCTGCATATCGGAGATGGGCATCTATTTCAGACAGAGTAAATTTGAAGCTCTTCAGTCCTCCCAGTAATTTGATGCTTCTCTGGTTGTTCCAGAATTCACTCCTTTTGTGGCTGTTGCAGTGACACACACCACTGTAACACCACAATGCACACTACATAAATTAGGACACACAAAAGCAATAAAGTTAAAAATAAAACATAGCATTAAAAAAAATACATTTTTCAGGGTCAACCTGAGAGCCAGTGTGTTAAGGTTCCACATGAACAAAAAGTGGTAAACTTTATTAAAATTAAGCAGAATAATTAAGTAAGTTGTGAGTAGTAAAGTGAACTTTACTATTCATTGTAGCTTTAGCTTTAGCTTAATGAGGTCCTGTTGTGTAACTTTTTTTCACATCCATTGGAGTCCTGTGATGTTGGCTAACAGTTTGATGAGATTACACATTAAAAATACGGACAAAAGCTGAAATGGGGAAAAAAAGTCTGTGTTTGTGCAATGAGCTTGTCCAGACTGTAAGTACAGACTATATCAACACATACCTCTGACGCCACCTTGTCACAGATGTAGCAGAAGCACTGATCACAAATGAGCTGGTTACTGGCCACAGGAGCACTGACTTCTCTATCTGTAGCCCTGAGCAGGACAAAGCAGAAGCAGTGTGATCACCTCTACAGGAGGGCAGTGTTTCATAAACCGTGCATGTGGAAAGTTGCTCACGTGAAAGGATGTATGGGACAATCGTAGCGCGCGTGAGGCAGTACCTCAGCACGTCTGGAGTAGGTGACGACCAGATCTTCATCCAGAGCAGTTTGAGATAACACAAAGTCTGAAACCAAGGAGCAGGTAGTGACATTTCCAGCCTCCAGTCCAACCAATACAGGTACGGGTGAACAAAGTGAACACAACTCTTACCACTTTTCTTTACATTATCCACCTCTACAATGAGAACCGAGGGGTCGCCGCACAATATGTCATCATCTTCATCATCACTGACGATAATTATTTCTCCGTTGTCCCCCATTATTTACATGAAAATGTCTTTTTTTTAAAAAAAAAAAGACAAAAAAAAAGAGAAAATGAGAAGTGAAAGCTGCAAAGTTTAACTTTCTGCTTGGGGAATGACCTGACCAGTCATGTGTTAATAAAGCTTGAGTAGGTAGGTCTTTCTTTTTTGTTATAACCACACTGCCATGAAATAAAAGTGCAATGTCTAAAGCTGTTGGTCATTCACACACTAATAAAGCAATGAAGCCACGATTAAAGCTTGAAAATGATAAAAGTCTCGAAACTGATTACACAAATAACCCCCCCCCCCCCCCCCCCCACCCCCCCCCCCAATATATATATATATACAGTATATATATATATATGGGTCGTGTCATGTGGACGAGCCGTGTCTTTCTAACAACCAAATCACATACAAGTTTTGCTAACATGTAGGAAGCTACCACAGCGTCCACGACGGCAGGAAACAGAAAGTTAAAGGCGTCCGACAGTCACCACTCGTGTCAGTAACTGTAAAGTGTAGTGTCGTAAGTCTGTTTTAAATCTTCAAACCATGTCCGTGTAAGTTTCGTAAAGAGAGCCGCTTTACCTTTACTGTCGCGTTACCAAATTAAATGTCTTTCGCGCCGTTGGTTCGCAAACCTGACTGAACCGGATGTGACGCATTTAAATCTTCGTCGTCCACATTCGCGCCAACTTAGTAGATATAGCACCGCCACCTAGGGACCTGAACTGGAAATGCGTTCTATTTATATCTTTGCTCAATGTTCTGGCAATGTTTGTTCAATCCAATTTATTTTTACATTTTTCACGCTCATCATTTACAACTAGTACCACTACTATTGTACAGCCTTCCTTGCATTAAGTTTGACAACGACGACAACCCAAGATTCTGCTGATGTCCGGTGAAGCGAATCGTCACCGTTTCCTGTTTCTGTCTCCTGTGTGGTTGGGGTTTTGCGTGTGTCTAGCTCCTGCTATCTCTGTATATATATGTACAAAAGTAGTGTTAATACATACATCATGCATCCATGTGACTGTGTAGTGTAGTATGATGTTGTCACACTAAAGCAAAGCCACCTTTATAGTCTTCAAAAGAAAAAAGAAAAAAAGACTTGGCCAATATGCCTCATACGCCTTTAATTTAATGTTCTACATACTGTTTTTTACTTTGTATGAATATAGTTTTAAATCAGTGTTTTTGTTATATTTTTATTTGATTGCTGTAACCTTTATATACTTAATTTCTTAGAGAATCCTTTACTTGTGTAATTTGTTTTCTCAAACTCCTTTCTCAATACATCTGTTCAGAGAAATAAAAAGCTCGGATGAACTTTACCAATCAGAAGGTATAATTTGTAATGACTTAGTTGTTTTTTAATGTCACACTTTGAAATACCCAATTATTCACTGAATTAGTAAACGACCAAGATGAGATTTAATTGTTTTTGAAGAATCTTATTTTCAGATTTACTTTTATTGCAATGTTGGTAACAATATCATACATCTGTTGTGTAAAATGAAACTGCACAAAGACAAGTGATGGAAGATACTAGTTTGCACAGCTAAATGCAAACAGACAGAGAACTCAGGAATATTTCCAGGAATGCTGTTACTAAGCAGTGCTGGGTGTTTTGTTTCCTCTTTTAGAATAATATCTCCTTGCAGCTGCTCTCTGGTTCTCCTGAACCTGTGTCAGTCCATCTGCAGGTTCTTCTTTCAATGCTGGGGCATCTATTTCAGTTTGCACCTCTGCCTTTTCATTCTCAGCATCCTGGGCAGGCATGACTTTCAACCAGTGCTGGTAGTAACCGCGAAAACCATCAATGTGGACCAGATAATTATTTCTGGATTTGTACTGTGATTGAGAGAGGAGAGGAGAAGAAGGACGTCAAATATAGAGGTGAATGCTTATTTGCAAATATTGACTTGGGGTAAGTACAGTGTTGTCGAGATCAGTACATATTTCACCTGGTTGTAGTTTGGAGGATACTGTGCAGCAAACTCCAGCTGTCTGATAATGACCTCGTTAGGCCACACCTCCAAGTCACGCATAGTTTGGAGGATTGTTTTCAGGTAAACGTAATCCAGTCTCCGAGTCGCTCGGCCAATTAAAGCAGAGAACACCTGCACATTAGGCCTAAAACCCGCCTCCTACAGGAGAACAACAGAAAGCTATCCATTTGTTTTCCTCTTCAACTAATAATACTATCTTATATGGATATTAACATTACTGCAGCTATGGTTCATATATCACTGCACACAGTGTACAATGGTGTATTTTATTCTTGACCAACCAGTATAAATTGTAAATATCTATTCTAATGTGTGTTTCATTACCTGCATGTCCTTTAGCAGCTGCAAACCATCCTTCTGACACGCACAGCCTAATGCGAGACTTCCATATGTCTGGACATCCACGCTTACGTTGCGCTGTCGCATCACACTCAGCACACTCTGGAAAGAGAAAAGAATGAATCAAAGAATCTAACAAACCCCTGAAATCAGTGTTCTTCACAAGCTACAAGAGGAGCACCAGTTTCACACAGAATTTGTTTACTCTTCATATATCCATGGCAACATATAACTGAAGGATAACTTTTATACCCAAAACAATCTCAATGTAAAGTTCATGTTAATAAGTGTCCTAACAACTATGGAGTCCAACATTTTAAGAGAATACCTTTGCTGCATCCATGTCACCAGCTTTGGCTGCTCTGCGAATCACCGAGTTGAAAAACGCAACATCAAGCTTCACCCGATGCTGTTTGGCAACTCTCAGCAGCATCTGCAGAGACTGGTAGCTCGGCTCCATCACATCAGCCAACAGGGTCAGAGTTCTGAGGTCTGGAGCCAGTCTGTTGGCTTCCATCTTTTCAAGAAAACCACTGGCTCCTCCAATTAGGGCAAGTCGATCAGATGCACCATCTACAGTGCCAAGGGAGACCACAGCTACCTTCCTCCCTTCAAAAAGGTCCAGCAGATTAGGGGCTGTGGAACTGATTAAGTGAGAAGACAGTGAGGTGTTTTCTTTTTGTGTGACTGGTATCAGCTGTGTTGATTCTTGCTTGCTGATGGACTCCAAGCTGTCTCTGCCTCGATCAGGTTGGATAAGCAAATGTCTCTCCAGAAAGTCAATGTCTATTACATTCGCACAACTGGACTCGGACTTGGTATTTGATGCATGTTCTGCCTCTTTCTGGCTCTCCCAGTCAGGCTTGAGGAGAAGACTAGAGGCCAGTGCAGGATCACCTATCCCACAATCCCTTGCAGTTCTCAAGAGCAGGGTATAATTGTTGGAGTCTGGACGAATCCCTGACTTCAACATCTGGTGCCAAATCTGACATGAACAAAAAAAAGAGTCAGATTGTATACACAATAAGACATGTTAAAACAAACAGCTCCACACTTTTGTCTTTTAAAAACAGCTATATATTATATTTATCAAGCTTGACATGGACATGCCCTTAATTGAAAAACAAAACGTGTAATGTATGTACATGTATGTACCTGCAAAGCCAATCTGAAACCTGTTTCTTTGTCTGTCACACAGCTCATCAGCAAGAAGTGAAATGTTTTCTGAGTGACAACATGTCCATTCTGCAGCATCTCCTACAAACACACAAAAACAAACATATAAACAGAAATCCCACAATCGGCCATGTAATGATCCCTTTCCATGTGATACAAAATATCATACCCTGAGCACGTGAATACAGGCCTGAAGGTGGTTAGTGACGGCGTGCGTCTTCAGAAGAGCATGGTAGGTGATGGAGCTGAGCGGGTACTTTTTGCGACAGAGTTCTTGCTCCAACTTCAACGCCTGCTGAAGTCCAGTTTTTTTCGATGGGGAATTGGCGCATGCGTTGAACAGCGCAGTGTACGTTGCATCTACAGCAGTGAGACCTCGCTTTTTCATCTGTGGAGATTGCATCAGAGATAAATATATCATAAATAAGAGTACAAAACAGTTTGTTTTTCAATCTTTAAAATCTATTAAAGACTGCTGGTAAGACAAAGTATACACGTTAGACTAATGTCATCTAATACAACAATGCTGCAAATATTTACACATCTATATTCCAACTGTTTTAAAGAGATGTTGCTTCAACTTGTCATCATTTTGGAGAATGTTTGTGTTTTTATTGAATATAAAAATATTAGACAAAGACAAATACTGAAAACTCATGTGGGTAAGAATTATAAGCCCGTGTTAGTTTGAACTAAGTGTAACTTAGAAACCTGCTATGAAAGGTGTAAAGAACTGACACACAGATGCTCAGTGAACATAGGAGCATTCTAATAGTGAATACATTAATATCGTACATCATTGTAGTGAATACATTAATATCGTACATCATTGTAGTGAATACATTAATATCGTACATCATTGTAGAGTCTGAAGGCTCTTTTCAGTTGTCCAGCTCGACCACAGCCTCCTATCAGGATGGTGTAGTTGTACTCCTCCGGCTGCAGCCTCTCTACCTGTAGCATGTCTCTGCTGAACAGGTCCAAGGCCTCCTGCAGCTGAGAAGCAACAACAACAACAACAACATGTTAGCAGGGGCGATAAGAGTTAAATACAGGCATGTCGGTCCCATCAGACTGACCTTGTTTTCCTTGATCAGCTTCTTGCACTGTAGAAAGTACCAGTACGGCTTGTTTCTCCTCCCGGGCCTCCTCTCAGCTCCCAGCGTGGTGTCCCCATCCTCCTCCTCATCCCAGGACTCGTGCTCCTGGTACCGCAGATCCTGGATGTCTGGCCCGCTTTTCCTGAACGACCTCCTGGAGGTCATATCGGTGGAGAGGGAACCGAAGGTCTCGCTGTCCTCTGGTGCTGAGGGGGCGATCGCACGGCCCGTATCCGCCTGAGAGGCAGCCGACCCGGACACACACCTGACCGCTGGCCGGCCCGTCAGGCACCCGGGAGTCGGTGTGAGCAGCATGGGTGGTCGGTGTTGGGAGATGTTTTGTCCCCCTGCCAGATTCACTCCTGTTGGTGTCACCTTAGCAACTTCCACGAGGGAAAACTTCACAACTGGAACAAACATTTTCCTCCCATGTCTCACACACGAACAGGCGACGGCCGTTAACATATTCAGGTTTTCCTTTGGCTAGCTACAAGCTAGTAGATAGGCTAACTACAAGCTAGTAGTTGAGCGAACTACTGTTTGAGAAACTATAAATGCTAGTTAGCAGTGGCTAGCTATGCTCTGTAGTCATGTTGCTGTAGCGTGTTGCGGAACACGACGAGTCAATGACAGACGTAAGAAAGGCCTGATTAATCGATAGCGATGTTACGCTCGGGCCCGTTAGCTCGACACTCGAACTTTTTGATGCGGAAGTGTTTCGAGTCCTTTGTCACGTGACTACTGCGAGCGAGGCCTCGTAACGTCACATCACGTGTTGCGCCGTTTCGTCGTAATGTTGAAGGGGTTTTAATATGTCAAGATTTTAAAACTCAAACCTTTTTTTAGAGAGGAGGAGATCGACGATTTCTTGTATTTACTATTTAAATAGAAGCCAGGGAGCGTATTACAGTAATTAGAATTAGGTTTAGATAGAGTTAGTTACATTACATTTACCAAATAATACATATAAATATATTCACTAAAACAGGAATCTGGAATTATAAAACGTTTTAAACACCTTTAGGTACTTGTAGCAGCATGTGAGCATTGGTGGTTCAGTGGTAGAATTCTCGCCTGCCACGCGGGAGGCCCGGGTTCGATTCCCGGCCAATGCAACATGACTTTTGCATTGCTTTGTATTCATGACATACGCAGTGACAATAAAGTTTAATCTAGTTTAATCTACTGTGGCTTTTTTTTCAGGTCTTCCACTCAAACGCAGTTCTGACACACACAAACAGCAGATGTCACTGCTCTGACTGTATAAAATGCTTGGGAGCAGTTTGTCACTCTTGGAGCAGTCGTGTCAAAGAACTCGTTCACGAAGCTTCGATTTCGCCATTACTATTTAATCGATACGGAACAACAGTCCTCCTCGTTCCTCTTCGTCTGTTTTTTTTAATTGGCGGATGGCAAACAGCTTTTATGTGCACTACAACCAAATTACATCACACTACCTTCATATGTAGTCAACAGATCCGCGCACACACATACGAACCGATCTGGGGGGGTTCTATACGACATATATTTTATTTAAAATATTACTACTTACTATTAGGATGCACTAAATGTGTTATAGATACTGGGTAGAACGTAAAACTCTGATCGACTACATCAGTGATAGATTATTATGACAGTTCAGTAATACAGTATATGGTTCGCTTTCTACACCACTGCCGCCTGCTGGTTTATGCTGGTTTTACAACTTTGCGTCTCTGAGTTGAAGTAAGGTGAAGGCAGACTGATGTAATTAAGGGACTCATGAATAAATGAGTGATTAGATTAATTTAAAAACAGTCAAAGCTGCCAGAGTCGATGCAAACGTCACAGATACACACATAGGTTTCAAGTGTTGGCTGAGCAGCGTTGTCCTGCAGGCCAGGACTGGCACATAAAACACACTGTAGGATCTCAAATATTCTCAAAAAGGTTTTACTCATTTATACTGAACTGTACTGAAGCCAATCATGCATGTTCAACTTTCAAAAATACATGGCACTTATGGAGAAAGCACAAAAGTGTGTGTATGTATTCAAGTTGTTGACACAATTATCAATACCTGGCCACTGCACAAAAGTAATTCCTGGTGTTGGTACATAGGTAAGAATTAACTATAATTAATTATTTATATGGAGTTTATTACAACATAAAAGATTCAGAACACATATTTAACTTCGTTTACTTTAACAATTCTTTTCAAAATAGCAGAAATGATTTGACTAATTAGCCAGAAGGTTGGCATTGGTGGCACTAAGGATGAAATGTCTCTGCCTGTTCCAGCGCTGTAGCAGTAGCTGACCCTGACTTGACCTCCATGTGGAGTTGAGCTGAAGTAAATTTCCCTTTAAGGACCACAATAACTGAGTCGTGAAAATGTAAACAAGCATCATTAACAGTGCAAAGAAGAATCGCTCTTTCATTTGGGACTTTTCTTCGTGGTGAGCATCTTCAGCTGTACAGCACCAAACACAGTTAAACTTTCTGCTGATGTCACAGTGGTGATAAATGTGGTGGTTGGGCCACGTGGCTCTGGAACAGAGTTATCCGATCCAGCAGTGCTAGTGGGATGTCTCTGATGACTAAAGGTAGGTCTTCATGTTGTAGCGGATAGATGACCACACTCAGTGCAGGGCGCTCGACTGAGAATCTAACAAAGAGTAAACACACAATGAAATGGTGGAATTTCAGATTGATTTCACATTTGAACACTAGACTAGACACTATCAGGTTTGTCCACACATGCACATACAAAAATCACTGACCTGTCCAGAAGAGTTTTCTGCAGCGTGCGACAACCCATCAAGGTGCCACTCATGAACATGTGGCACATGATGACACGATGGCATCGCTCCATGAAGGTGTTTGTGGCTGATGGGTCAACGTTGCCGCTGCGTGAGATAAGGCAGAGACGCTGCAGACGAGAGCAGGAGCACAATGCATCAAAGAATGATGCGTTGGCATTCAGGTATGGCTGCTCTAACCTAAAAAAACACACAGTCAATTACCAACAAAATGAAAATAAAACAAGTTGTGTAACAAGATATGAACTCATTCAACAAAATTAATGAATTCATTAGAGCAAGTGGTCAACTGGCTTCATATAATAATATGCATGACAGTAGTAAATGTTTAATGGTGTTCATTATGACAGTGAATGAGATGCACACAATGATATCTTCTGACCTGAGTTCCTGCAGTTGTGTACAGTGTTTAAGTGTGTCCAGCAAGGCAGGGATGTAATTCATGGTTTTCACTGATCCGATGTTGGCAAGGGATAAAACCGTCAGGTCTCTGCAGTGCCTGGCCAGCTGCACCAGCCCTGTCCCCCTTAAGACCCCAGGAAGTCCAGCCAGAGTCAGGCGACGTAATCGAGGCAAAGCTTTAAGTGCGGCTAAATGCGCATCACCAACTTCTTGAGCCCATGCACACATACCGCGAGGCTCCATGCTGGCACGACTGCAAGGCTCTAGTCGAGGCAGCGCAGACACAAAACCTGGGCCGATTAGCTCGAACGTCTCTAAAAAAGGGCAGCCAGCTAACAGCTGAGCAAGGCCCGAGGTGCTGTCCCTTGACACAGATGATTCTGAATCAGGTTTGTAATTCTGGAACCCCACACGTGGAGCTTTCTTTAGTCCCAAAAATAACGGAGAGGGAGATGTGGCGTTGGCAGAGTTGTGATGTGTGTTCAAACCGTCTGACAGAGCACAGGCGGGGAGAGTGAGAGAGCGCAGCTTTCTGAATTTGGCCAAACTGCCACATAGATGTGTTTCCCCGCCCAGCCCAGATGACTGTTCATGGTGATAGTGTGTGTGCATCAGGTTCAGGTGTTTAATGTTTGAACACCCAACTGCCAACCGGCTCACTGTCACAGGATCCAGGTGATCGTCCACATTCCTGCACTCTGAGTGAAGGACCTGGTTGATCCCACTGAGGTTTAGGCTGGTGAGCTGTGTAGCATCTCTGACCCCCGCCACCAGCAACGACTGAAACACCTGTGGCCATAATGCTGGGCAGCGACTGAAGCTGAGATGTTTCGGACTGTTTCCTTCCAAGGCTCTCTTAAGTGACAGGGAATCCAGCCAGGACCGAGGGAGCTGCAGAGCTTCCAGGTCACCTCGTTGACCCAAGCTCTGGGCCAGTGAGGGGCCAGCGGGCCAGTGAGCAGGGTTTGGTCCAGGGATCGAGACAAGGAAAACTCTGAGATGCTTTGGAACATGAACGCTGAACACTGCCAGGTAGAGAAGGAGCAAGGTCTGGTTTACCTATGGACGTACATAATAATAATAATACAGAGTTACAGACACTATGCATGGTACTCCAGAGTATTCAGCAAGCATACATATGACATATACATGAATTCTAAAAAACGCACCGCTCCTGGAGCCAGCCTTGCAGTGAACTCCTCCAGCTGCTGGTAATGAGGCACACTGCTTTGACCCACCATTAACTGACAGCAAACACCATAACCCTCTCTGGTCACATCTGAGATGTCAAATTGGAGCATCAGCCTACAGTGTTCAAACACAGACATACACAACACTGTTCACATTTTAGCAATGCTAACAGCATGGCTTAAGGTATGACTTTTGCACCATCATTAGTTTCATGTAGGTACTTGGTCAGAAACTGACGTTTTACAAAGATTAGGATTGTGATCTAATAGCATTATGCAAAAACGCATCAATATAAGTATAGTGGACTGTGTGAAGCTCAAAAATCTAATTGATTCTTACTTGCGGAGTTGGGCACAGCATGGCACAACACCATAACTTGGGGTCAACAGTGTCTGTCTGAGCTCTGACAGGCGGCTCAGTGAGTCCACCGCCTCTGAACTGAGCTGGGCCGAGTTGAACCCTGCTGTCACGTCAAAGGCAAGTGATCTGAGGGAGGAGAGGGAGGACAGGAGTCGCGACAGACGGAGGGAAGTGAGACGACAGCCAGTAACATCGAGGTACGTCACTGCTCTGCAGCGAGCAAGATGCTCCAAAGCAGAGCCAGATAGCCAGTAGCAACCATTCAGGCTAAGAGACTGCACACGATTTGATAGCTGCCTCAGTACACGCCAAACCAAAATATCATCAGCCTGGAGGGAAAAACAAAAAATATGCATTAAATGTTTCCATTTGTTAAAACGCAACAAGTATTACATTGTATTGATAAAGAAAATGTTGTATATACAGTATATCCAAGCGATGCTTGAACATGAAAAAGAAACAGCTCAGTCTGTGAAAGTTCTAAAACATGCCTGAATAGTGCAAAGGTCAATAAACAGTCTTTTTAAATAGCTTTACCAGATACTCCTCAGACAGGCTAACATGTGTAAGCAGGGTCTTATCATGGCAAAGTGTCTGTAGCTTGTGGCAAACATTTGCCACATTCAGCAGCAGGTCACACACTGGAACGTAGCGGAGGATGCACAGCAGTATCTCATCGGACAGGTCTGACATACACACAGAGGTAGATGACATAGTGTCCTCATCACATACCACCTGAGACAAACAGAAAACAGTGTTAGTGTCTGGTTGGAATTAGGAACTGCCTGTGTTTTGTTACAGAGGTCCAGCACAGAGAATGATGCTGTTATTAAGACAGTAATCTAAACAATGCTGGATGACTGCTGTGAAGAAAGGCCTGTTCGACAACTGTAGCAATTGTTTGCAAATAAATAAGCAGGACTAATTCATGGCCATATATTTTTTTAATAAAGATGTGACAGCCTAAACTAATTTAATACAGGGTATATTTGGTTGTACAAAAACACTGTCCACACACATTTCAAATAAGTTCTTTTTTTTCCAATGGTAAACCAATTTGTCGAACATTTACAGTTTCTAGCGTCTGAAATGTTAGAAAATGATGATTGTCACTTTCACACATGTACATATCTATGGACATTTATGGTTAAACAAAACAAAGAAATTAAAAGAGTCTTTGGGAAATTGTACCAGATTTTCTAAACTGTCTGGACACAGTATCAGAATTAGCACTAGCACAAGTACAATCTACAAATTAGCTGAATAATTGTTATTTAGTTCGTAAACTAATACGTATAGTTTGATAGGACGAATTAAGGATACTACCGCATTGCCTAAACGTGTTGACCAAACCTGACAGAAAAAAAGTTGACAGGAATCTGAGGGGAGTCTGGATTAGCATTGACATTAGCTAAAGGTTTGACTGGTCATCATTACCGTTTAGAAGTCAGTGACAGGTCGCTGATGTTTATCGATACACCAACCTGTATAGTCTGTCGATCCATGTCCCCGGAAACATCTGTGACTGTCCCACTCATGACCAACAAGATTTGAGGTGATCAACCATCCAAGTCGCGCTCATGTTAACACGCAGCTCCATGACAGTGGACCGACGGCGTTAGCAAAAGACGGAAGATGTTTGCTGCTGCACATGAGGGAGGGTTTTCCTGCGACGGACACGCTTCCTGTCGGACAATGTTTTTTAAATAATATATTTTATTTAGCTTAAATGCTTCTGAAAATATGACTGCAGAATATATAAGTACTCGATGAAGACTGTAATATTTTGTTATATATTTATATGTATGTTTTTAATTGTGTTTTTAATTGAGTTGAACTGAATAATATGGTTAAACCCCAGTTTAATCCCTAGTTATAGATTCATTACACTATGAAAGAGACTGGAACTTGAAATCAAATAGTGCATATTAAACTCATCCTCAGTATAGGTCCTTCTCTGTCCATATTGAGTAAATAAGTATTCCCCAGTATTTACAATGCCCCCCCCCCCCCCCCCCCCCCCCCCCCCCCCCCCCCCCCCCTTGACTCCCGCTCATGCACTAGTGTTTAGTGATTCAATTACTAGTGTAGTAATTCAACTACATGTAAGGCAGCCATTAGACATGCCTCAAGCTAGTGTATGTCAATATGTCTTCCAGTGAAGAGATGGTGAATTTAATATATAAGCTTTGAGGTGGGGTCAATAATCATGATGTTATACTTGGTGGAGTTTAGGTTTTATTTGCATAGTGCAGCTGATACTATGACAAATCAAGACCAGGTAGTCAGACTGGAATCTCAGACATGTGCGCTTTTATTGGGTTGTTGTGTACACCAAGAGGCTTGAAGCCTCATGCACAAAATTTCCACCTCCATACAAGGTAGAAGCTTTGTCTTTTGCATAATGACAAACACAAACTGGACCAAGTATTGTTTAAGGCTGAAAGTACAAAAAAACAAAACAAGTTTCAGATTACATAATTTACATATTAAGCAATACTACAGGTCAGGGGCAGTGGGCCCACCAGAGAGTAAACCTTCATAGAGGCAAATAAGATGGTGAACAAAGACATCTGGAATGACCTACACAAAACACAACAATGGACATATTCCTCACACATTTCACACCGCCTGGGACGCTCTGAACCTCCGACAGAGTTTCTCCCCATCAGGGGGCATGGTGCAATAGCCATAGTGATGAGGGAAATGGAAGAGGTGTTGTGGGCTCAACATACACCAGCGTGTTGGTGTAGGCATGTATGCAGAGCCAGTTGTTTGGGTTTGTAGCAGTGTGTTCTGGGAGAGGGGGACAGACAGTCTGTTTAGAAGCACTTCCTGTGGACAATGCTGGGACCGGACTCATCATACTCCTGCTTGCTGATCCACATCTGCTGGAAGGTGGACAGAGAAGCCAGGATGGAGCCTCCAATCCATACAGAGTACTTCCTCTCTGGAGGAGCAATGATCTGCAGGGCGCAAGATGGAAAACGTAGTGTTATATAGTGTTAAGTTCATTCATTCTGCAAGTAAGTCTGAATTTGAAACACATAGAAAAACCAGATTGAATATGGCATAAAGAGTCTGTCCACCTAGTGGCAGTAGAGTTAAAAAAAAAAAACTAATTTTTGTTTTTGCATGAATGTTTCCATCAGGTTCTGTGTGAATTACAAGGAGTTTTACCTTAATTTTCATGGTGGTGGGTGCCAGGGCGGTGATTTCCTTCTGCATACGGTCAGCAATGCCAGGGTACATGGTGGTACCTCCAGACAGCACAGTGTTGGCATAGAGGTCCTTACGGATATCCACATCACACTTCATGATGCTGTTGAAGGTAGTTTCATGGATACCACAAGACTCCATTCCTGAGAAAAGATGTAAAAATCTTAAGTAAGTAAATGTATGGTGCTTTGTTGATTTATATGATCTCACTGTGATGAAGCATATTTTAACTGAGCTCGTCCCTTGTAAATTGTGTTAACATGATTTTAATTACCCAGGAAAGAAGGCTGGAAGAGGGCTTCAGGGCAACGGAATCGCTCATTTCCAATGGTAATGACCTGTCCGTCAGGGAGCTCATAGCTCTTCTCCAGGGATGATGAAGAGGCAGCAGTTCCCATTTCTTGCTCAAAGTCGAGTGCAACGTAACACAGCTTCTCCTTGATGTCACGCACAATCTCACGCTCGGCTAAGAGAGAGAGAGAGAAAAAAAATTAATCATCTATGTTTTCCCTGAGCTTCAATTCTCACAATGTACAAAACAATGTTTATGCTGCTCACCTGTGGTGGTAAAGCTGTACCCCCTCTCAGTCAGGATCTTCATGAGGTAGTCTGTGAGGTCCCTCCCAGCCAGATCCAACCTGAGGATGGCATGGGGCAGGGCATATCCCTCATAGATGGGTACTGTGTGGGTCACACCATCACCAGAGTCCATGACAATACCAGTGGTACGACCAGAGGCATACAGGGACAGCACAGCCTGGATGGCCACATACATGGCAGGGGTGTTGAAGGTCTCAAACATGATCTGGGGGAGGGCAGAGAAAAAAAAAAGAAGATGAGTTTAAGAGAACCCGTGCGTTTAAGTAACCTAAAGTAAACTTGTATTTGTTAGTGAGGTCAGATAGAGTAGAGCACAGCAGAATATAAAATGCAACACTAAAACCACTCTGATGTGTACTTTAGTTTGCTCGTGTTAACTGTACAAGATGGAGTGCAATGACCTGCTCTACCATTAGCTGTTGCACCATGCAGTCGCCAGTGTAATTAGATGCTCGTAAGAGTTTTGCAAGTTCAAAACAAGCCTACATTTCAAAAAAACACAACAGTGACCATGCTGCAACTAGTCATTCCTGATGCATCAGAGTGCAGAAAGAGAGACCTGAAGCATCCGCTGAGATGAAAAGATCAGCTCAGGACAGAAGAAACCTGAAGATTGAGGGGCAGGAGGAAATAAAAATTGAGAAAAAAGGGCCAAGACAGTCACACAGTTCCCTGTGTTTGGGCCCTGCAGGTGAGATACAGAGATTTGTCAGTGCATCAGCAAATGTTACCTGGGTCATCTTTTCTCTGTTGGCCTTGGGGTTGAGGGGAGCCTCTGTGAGCAGGACTGGGTGCTCCTCTGGGGCAACTCTCAGCTCATTGTAGAAGGTGTGATGCCAGATCTTCTCCATGTCATCCCAGTTAGTGACAATACCATGCTCAATAGGGTACTTGAGGGTCAGGATGCCCCTTTTGCTCTGTGCCTCGTCACCAACATAGCTGTCTTTCTGGCCCATACCAACCATCACACCCTGGAAAGGAAAAGAGTGACATTACAAAAGTTAAAATTGTGTATCTTACAAACGTGTAGGATATTTAGGAACCAAACTTTATATAGTGAGTGGGGAAACATGTTTACCTGATGCCTGGGACGTCCAACAATGGATGGGAACACGGCACGTGGAGCATCATCTCCAGCAAAGCCAGCTTTGCACATACCAGATCCGTTGTCAACAACGAGGGCGGCAATTTCGTCTTCCATTTTCTAGAGAGAAGGAAGATAAAAAGAAAAAGAGAGAGAGAGAGAGAGAGAGAGAGAGAATGGGGCTGATTAAAACTGATGCTCTATGACAGTGAGGAGCAACATCTGGAAAACATCAACTCTGTGTGCGTTCCTGTCGTTACAGTGAATGGACGCTGGATGTCGCAGTGGCGCAGGTTCCAATCCAAACCCAGAGCAGAGAAACAAAGGACAGTGTCTCCCTCGCTCTGGCCATGGCCATATAAGGCAAAAGTAAGAGCAGCTCGAGGCGGCGGTGGCTCGGCCGTAAAGCCGCCCCGTGTGTCGTTACACCGCCAACCGGCCACTCCCTCCATCCCTCCGCGATTCCAATATCAAACACCGCTTTTTAACTGTATTCATATGTAATCACTGACATTACACGTCATCATGCGGAAATTAAGCAATCATTTTCTTGACATGCAAGTTTTATTTTGAAGTTTGATCCGTTCAAGATGCGCTCTTCTGGGTGTGTGAAAGCGGACACGGTGAGAAAGCGTCTGCTTACATGTAAATGAGAAGGTCGAGATTTTTCTTTCGTTCATTCATTCATTTATTTATTTTTAATGACGGTTGGATTTGCTAAGCCTTTCATGAAACCATGACAACGCCGGTTGTTTCCGCAGCAAGCGGCATCGAGCCGGTCTCACATCCGGATACACCGAGTGGTTATCAAGCTAGTAACGGTTCATGTTCTTGCTGGAATGACGCAGCAAATTCAAGTTGTGACGGATAATTCAACTTCAACACACACACACATACACAATAACGCATCGTAATAAAAAAAATAAGCGTTTGTTTTTGTTTTTAAAAAGAAGAAAACTCACAAAAGCACTTAATATTAAGAATGAGTGAGAATAAAGGCGGAAGTTTGGTGGTGGTGTCGCGGTTGTCTTACCTGTGTGGGGGTTTGGTTATCGGCTTAAGCAGAAGCGAAGAGCAACAATCCGTTCGCACTTGGTGTCTGAAGTTGACTGCAATGGAGGCCAAGAAATTGCTGGGCTTTATTCGAGCTCGCGCTGCAGCCCCTCTCCATAAAAGGAGAACTTTCCGCACGGCGCCCTCTGATTGGTTCCGCCGCGTCCACTGGGTGTGGCGCATGCAGATAACGGCACTGCGCCCGGACAGGACAGGCTGAGCCGCTAACCCACATAACACTGAGAGTAATCAACCCACCAGTCTTATTTACCGTCCGACCACCGTCTACACACACACACACACACAGGAGTAATGAATCACACACATCAAAGACAAAACATGGCCACTGAGTAACCTTTAGTTTATTTATTTATTTATTTTTACTTTGAGGTAATATTCACTCATATTATGGGGCCCATACATTATCATGGCTAACCACTTTAGATGGAAGGAAGCCATGCTGTTGTTGTTTTTTTTTTTAATGTTTGAACAGGACAGGACAAACACAAATCCACAATTCATCTTAACTCACTGCACTGACACTGACTGAACGCATGTTGCACCACAGTGCAGTGTTCTGGTTCATGACAGAGACCTGAGGTTTAGTGATGCCAGGGATGTGGCGTGGTGACAGCACTATGTTAACACCACATCTGACACGTCTGCCCTTAAACATATCACCTCTCTCTCTCTCTCACACACACACACACACACACACACACACACACACACACACACACACACACAGAGTGTTATGTGTCACCGATACTAGTGGTCTATGTTCACAGCAAACATTTGTGCGGCTGCAAATCTCTAATCTCTCATCACCTTCCTGATTGTGTGTTTTTTTTTTAAAGGACAGGCCTGAATAACCCTGATTTCCTCAGTGACACATGACAAACGGGTGTGTCGCGTGAAGAATATTACTATATTTGGTGATGAAATGAAACAATGAGGGCTGGTGTGAGAACACAGTAGGTGAATGTGACTCGCCACGACACGTTCAGGAACACCTGTCCACACCCAGACAGGCCCCACACCTACACTGTTGTTCACTAACCTGACGTGCTAGTTGAGATGTTACACACACACACTAATACACCCTCATGTAGAAATGGTGTTGGAAGCTGACCGCAGGCTGAGTGGGAGGGTCAGGGTACTGTTTTAACTCAATAAGGGCACCGGACAAGGGCCCATAAACTTAGAGTAGGAATTCTCACTGGTTCTACGTGTTCCTAATAAGGACATATGGGTGCCGGGTCACTAGAAGATACAGGAAGTAGGTTTGGCAGAGCGTCGCTCCTGCAGGTGAGTGCAGGTAGTGCCCACACAGCTCTCCAAACACGAATCCTCACACACGGCCCTATGTCAACAGGTAGAGACCAGCTAAGGACACACTGATCAGACTGGTTTTTGGACACAGGCACGAACTTGCTGTGGACACACACACACTCACACACACACACATGTACACACAGAGGGCTGGAGAACCATCCCTTTAAGAGTTCCTTTGGATGACGTCCATATAAGGAGATATTGGAGCAAAGTCACATGGGAGGAAGAATGCACTGCTCAGGTCATGTGACCATTCTGAGGAAATGAATGAATCTCCCTTTTAAAGGCTGATTGTCTGTGTGTGTGTGTGTGTGTGTGTGTGTGAATGTGACTGTACCTGTTTTGCTCTCCCCCTTCCACCTGTTTTTTTTGTTCTTCATTCACATACTACACTACTTTGTATTTTACTCATTTCTTCCTCGTCACACTTTGTCTACCCGGATGATAAGTTCTATTTTTTCCCCCCCTTCTAGATCCTCATGCCATTCTCAAAAAACATTTCAAAACTCGGCAGCATGCATGACTCACACGTGCATTACAACACACACTCACGCACGCGTGTGTGCACACACACACACACACACACCCTCCCTGCATTGCTCGCTTGCACAGTCAGAGAAACTCACAGGCCTGGCTCTCAGCTCTGACTGAGACCGTATATGGAAGAAGCCTGCAGGTAGCTTCTGTCCACTTTTCACTCATCCCTTTTCCTCTCTCTCTCTCTCTCTCTCTCTCTGTTGCAAACACATTCAATTGCTTCCTGTAATTGCCGCCCCCCCCCTCCAAATCCAAATCCATCAAACCCTTATTCGTTTTCCCAGGGTAGGGACGATTACAGGAGTGCAGTATTAGGTCAGTGTGCATATTTGCCTCTTTTAATCGCCACCAGTCTTTCATGATCACCAATGATATTACATTCCTAACATTCCTGTGTCATGTCTTATGTAACATGAGGTAAAGAGGGGGACTGAAAGTATACAAAATACTGTAAAAAAAGTATTATTACAATAGATTGTCATTTATGTGTCAAAGAACAGAGTTAAATAACTACTGATTTATGTTTTAGCCCAAAACGATTGTCTTCAAAAAGGCTGACCGTTTACGATCACGTGACCTGTCTTTGACTCGCAGATCATCTGCTACTGGTCCGTGACTCCATCCAGAGTCCACACTGAACACTGAACAGCAGCAGTTTGTTTTCACAACCAGACGGACCCCAACAATCAGTGACCTGTTGGAGAGTCCAGGGACAGAGAACCTGTTTTTGGACATGAACTAAAGTCTCATACCAAGACTTTGGCCCTGTTCCCTTTTCTAAGACACAGTGTTTGAGAGTGTAATAATGCAGGTCATTTCCTTGTCTGCAAAGTTCTTCTTCTTCCTGGACAAATTTGCACTTAGTCAAATTATGTGCAAAGACCAGTGTGGGGCTTTTGGGGCTCCTGGGGGAACAGGACAGATGTTTTACACTGCTGGTGACAGTTTTGGCTGAGACTTTTGTTCTGACACTCATAAATTCTAACTTTACTTTGCTTCAGTGTAAACAGATGCTTTGTTGGTCCAACCAGTGGATATGGAGGACTATGATTCTGGCTGCTTGGGCTTTTTGGTCAATATTATATTCTACTGCTGAGGGAAATATCTGGCTCATTAGCTCTGTGAGTCAATACAAATGGTAGAAATCAAAACAATTGAATTCCAGATAACAAAGGTGCTATTAACGTTCAAACTGGATTTCAGAAATGAAGAATGAGCAGTTAAATACATATATATATATATATATATATGGGTAGGGACGATTACAGGAGTGCAGTATTAGGTCAGTGTGCATATTTGCCTCTTTTAATCGCCACCAGTCTTTCATGATCACCAATGATATTACATTCCTAACATTCCTGTGTCATGTCTTATGTAACGTGAGGTAAAGAGGAGGAACGAAAGTATACAAAATACTGTAAAAAAAAAAAGTATTATTCGAATAGATTGTCATTTATGTGTTAAAGACCAGAGTTAAATAACTACTGTTTTATGTTTTAGCCCAAAACGATTGTCTTCAAAGGCTGACCGTTTACGATCACGTGACCTGTCTTTGATTCGCAGATCTCTGCTACTGGTCCGTGACTCCATCCAGAGTCCACACTGAACACTGAAAAGCAGCAGTTTGTTTTCACAACCAGACGGGCCCCAACAATCAGTGACCTGTTGGAGAGTCCAGGGACAGAGAACCTGTTTTTGGACATGAACTAAAGTCTCATACCAAGACTTTGGCACTGTTCCCTTTTCTAAGACACAGTGTTTGAGAGTGTAATAATGCAGGTCATTTCCTTGTCTGCAAAGTTCTTCTTCTTCCTGGACAAATTTGCACTTAGTCAAATTATGTGCAAAGACCAGTGTGGGGCTTTTGGGGCTCCTGGGGGAACAGGACAGATGTTTTACACTGCTGGTGACAGTTTTGGCTGAGACTTTTGTTCTGACACTCATAAATTCTAACTTTACTTTGCTTCAGTGTAAACAGATGCTTTGTTGGTCCAACCAGTGGATA
Source organism: Trinectes maculatus (assembly GCA_016785345.1). Taxonomy (NCBI): domain Eukaryota; kingdom Metazoa; phylum Chordata; class Actinopteri; order Pleuronectiformes; family Achiridae; genus Trinectes; species Trinectes maculatus. Next base: position 27,286 of record JAFBJQ010005187.1, read on the forward strand.
TGGAGGACTATGATTCTGGCTGCTTGGGCTTTTTGGTCAATATTTTATTCTACTGCTGAGGGAAATATCTGGCTCATTAGCTCTGTGAGTCAATACAAATGGTAGAAATCAAAACAATTGAATTCCAGATAACAAAGGTGCTATTAACGTTCAAACTGGATTTCAGAAATGAAGAATGAGCAGTTAAATACATATATATATATATATATATATATGTTCACTTGAACACCTTCACACACTTTTTATTGACAGAAATCACATTTGTCCCAATGAGAACGTCAGCGTCTGAGCAGATCCGGTTCTTTAAATGAGGTCAGGCAGTCCAGCTCTTGCCCAGGTCTACCAGCTCCATTCCTTCACAGTAGGACCTTGGCCTTGAAACCCTCACCTGGTTTCACATGGGAACAACACGTCATTACATAATGAAACCAAATACAGCTCTCTCAAGCACACACCCATTATCAGGCACTCACTGTGGGCGTCCTGTGGGAAGCCAGCTGCTGCAGAAGTGGGAAAGGAGTCCAGTGAATGGGCTCCACAGGCCAGCTACAGACAGAAAGGTCACTGACCTTACCGGAGTCCAACACGCCATCCCCCATACTCATTTCACTTCCCCTCCAACCATACTGAGAGCTACAGGTAATACACAGAACCGATTACACAGGCAGTGTCTTTGTACGCGTGTCAATAGATGCAAAAAAATATGTTTGTTTTATTTTTAAATAAAGTTTAACATGTTTCATTAACAGTCAGTCTTACCACAATCTGCTAATAATTCCCATGGATTAATATTGTTAATATGATAATTATATTTGTGTTTTATCTCTTTGTTGTCTTTGTAAATTTAGTATTAAAGCTGCTCTAAACAGCATTGTTAACATAACTACTACAAGTGATTTTTTTACAAGTTCTTTTCTTTTTATATTCTGATATTGTTAATAATAGTAATACTTTCCTGTTTTTTTTTATTTTTATTTTATTATTTTTTTTATATTGCTTGTAATATTGGTTCCATGACCTGCTGTTGCTGCACTGTAATTTCCCAATTTGGGATCAATAAAGTAAAGTAAAGTAAAGTAAAGTAAGTAAACCAACCAACCAACCAACCAACCCCTACCTACTCCTTCCTTCCTTCCTTCCTTCCTTCCTTCCTACCTACCTACCTACCTACCTACCTACCTACCTACCTATCTATCTACCTATCTATCGATCTATCGATCTAAGTGACTGTGCTGTGAAGGCCTTTAACGTTATGGTCCGTGAGCAGACAGCTGGGATAACGTTCACTGCGCTGTCCCTGTCCAGCTCTAACAGGCAGACAGACAGAGGCAGCAAATGATAGTGGAGCAATTACCAGCTACAGAGACAAATATTTCCCCCGGGACGAGAGCACGGAGGACTAAACTGAGGGTTCATTTACATTTCTCGCTTGGCTTGATGTGAGTTACATATGAACGCTAATGTTGCCCTGCATCTGCTGGATGTTTCAATAACAACATGTTGAACACTTGGACTGCTGAATATCCTTAGGTCCATATACATGAAATAATAATAATAATACAATAACATCACTGAATTTATTACCGAATTTAATTAATTAGTAATTGTTTGAGTTTTATATAAGATACATATAAAACACTGTATGTAAGCGCATGTGAGTGTATGTACCTGTGTGGGTAGATTGTGTTGATGTGTGTTGCATGGCTGGGGCAGGTAGAGGCCACCGACAGCGTGTCGTCATGGTAGCAGCAGGGGCGGTCGAGTGCCCGAAGGTGCAGCAGCTCATCGGAGCGCGTGAAGGCCGGATTGTCCATCGAGTCTGCTGATCCCGCCCACGAACGCAACCAGAACCGTCCTGACAGTTCATCGAAGTGGTTGAACCTGCGATAACTGCACACACAACAAATAATAAAGAGAGGATACGTATCCGTAGTACACAATATTTGTTGTACATCTGCACACCTCTCTTAGAGTACACGAGTATAAATGTATATATGTACTAGCCAAGCACTTTATGCGGAACTACATGCTTGGAATGAGGAACAACGCGTTGCCGAAACATTCTTTTCTGTCAGTTTATAAACTGACAATCTCCCGTTCAACCACATTCCCAAAGACTCCCAGTGAACTGAGATGATTGAGAGCATACGGAGTTGGACAACAGTTTAGATTTAAAAAGTCTTTATATGAGTCGCCAGAGTTTTTCAATCAACCATTAAAATGTCTGGATATCAGCCGATCAACCTGTGTCAACTCGGTGCCTGTGTCCCGCGATGCACAATATCAAAGACTACACAATACGACAAAACTACAACGATTCAGTTCAGGTAGATCAGCTCTATAGTCTCACTCTGACATATATGCAGAGCCTTTAGTGGAAAAGCATACGGATAATGTTACCTTTCATTCACCACAATGTAAAAATGACAAGGTATGAATACGGAAAACACTGTGGAAGAAGAACACAATTATAAGTATTATAATAATATAAGTATTATATTATATAAGTCGCCCTACATTGTCAATCCCATTTAATCCCCTCAGAATCCAACATGATCACAGACTTCTCAACAACTTTTGCAGGAGTCACAGCACAGCACTGGTCCTCAGTGTACTTTCCAATAGCTAGATTGTGCCACCATGTGGATAACAGTGTAATTGCATTGTGTGCCCCATATGTGCTTCCTGGCTTACGTCACATCTGACCCCAAATTAAGAACAGTCCTGGTGAGACATATTTATTATGTTGACCACATGCGTATCTGTCCACCTGGTTGGAAACTGATACAGTCTCCACACAGAACGGCGAATGTTGTGAGCAGTGATTCAACACATCTGTGAGTGTGAGTGTGAGCGTGAGTGTGAGTGTGAGTGTGAGTGTGAGTGTGAGTGTGAGTGTGTACCTGCTGCGAGTCTGATCGACTTTGGCCTGGATCAGAATGGCCCGGTAGCGCCGCACTGCCACAAACGCCAAGACGCCAATGATGGTCACCACAATGACCAAGACGGCAAGACATGAGCCAACGAGCCGCGCTCGGGTCATCTTCACGTCACACCTCTGACCCATGTACCAGAAGTCCTCTCCTGCAAGGCAGCTAACACAAAAACAACAACAACAACAACAACAAAACGGTTACATGCGCAGACACTAGGAATGAACGATGAGAAATAAAATTAGTGCACATGCATATGAACCTCTGTGTGTGTGTGTGTGTGTGTGTGTGTGTGTGCGTGTGTGCGTGTGTGTGTGTGTGTTTGCGTTCTTACTGGCAAACTGGAAGTTGGCCTGGATGGTGTGTACAGATGCCATGGTGGTGGCAGTGGTCAAAGTGACAAACAGAGGAACAGTTATAGTTTGCAGTGCCATGCTGGGACACACACTTGTAGCCCGCGGGGCACAGCAGTAGCCAGTCACACACATCACCCTGAAGACCTGCAGGTGAAATGTGTCAGAGGACAAGGTCGGTTGGTGTTCAACATATTCATCACTGTTTACAACTCTCAGAAAGACCAAGAACCTATTGTGTTTTTGTATTTTGTACATGTCATTCATACCAACTGGTGATGTAAATCTTATTCTAAATTTTATTCTGTAAATACAAAAATATTATCAGCATTATTCCTTTAATGCGTCTGCCTCCGTGTCAGTGTTAGAACTGTAACTGAAATACCTGGCTGACGATGGGGCATTTGGTCCACGTACTACATAAATAATATAAATAAAGCTATTATTTTATATGTGGCATTCAAATTGTGTCTGCAGCGCCACACGTTGCACATTCCAACCTCATCTTCCACCAGCGAACAGTAAAAACAGATCATTCATTCCTCATCGGAATGTGTTTAAAGGCGTAAACCGACTACATTCAATAGTAAGGAGTTTAAGATCAGAGTAGGCCAAGTGCGTTAATCAGATTTCTCATAACTGGATTAAGAGCTTAACCGGGTCAATCTAACCGAGTTATGATGTTTACCTGCATCTGTCTGTCTGTAACGGGGTTAATTAACTAAGCAGGTTATGGGTGGAATTTCCTCTCATTACACTCGTGATCTCAACCCCTAGGGTGTCTCAAGAGGGACAAAAAAGGCAATTCACCATAATAAACTGTTATTTTAGCGTGGTGTTATAGCGACATCTGGTGGCACAATGTATGCACGTCGAAATTCGGTTACGACACATTCTCAGGAACGGATCTCCGTCGTAACTCGAGGACCCCCTGTATTTAGTTTTTGTTGCAATTTCTATTTGTTTACTTGTCTTTCTCTAATCTAATCTAATCTAATCTAATCTGCTCTGATCTGATCTCTTATCTTATCTTATCGTAAAAGAATAATGCAGACTTCATTGACATGAAGTTTAATGGTAAGACATGAGAGGGATAACCACATGCTGAATGCAGATGTACTCCATGACCACCTCACCTGCTCCACACTCCCAGCAGCCTGTGGAACCCTGGGGCTTTCTGTAGGTATGGCTCCACCTGGTGGACACAGGCACAATAAATACACATCTGAAGCAGTCATATAAAGATAGTGTGTTTGTCTGTAGACTCCCTCACCCAGGCTGTGGTGTCCTCCTCCAAACCAGCTGCCAATGCCGACCTGGACTGTTCCACGATGATCTGCAGCAGCAGCTCAATTGTCTCCACTGCACAGAGAAATCAGATCAATCTCCTACAGCAGGCCGGGATATGTGATTACACAAACAAGAAGTACACACAAATACGTTACCTCTGACAGTAGCAGGCTGGTCTGGCACGATGTAAAACTTTGGCGTCTGACCCGTTGCTGCGGTCCGAGTGGGTGCGGAGGTCAAGGCAGAGGGCGTGAGCGCCACCTTGCTTCCCGGACTGGGGTGTGGAGACGTCCAAGCTGGAGGTGGCCATGTTGGTCCAGATGTGGTTGTGTGTGTGGTTGCGTCCTCCGACTCTGGTTCTCTATCTCCATGTCCATAATGTGATTGGCCAGTTGTGAGCGGGAGCAGAGGTGTGTGTGTGGTAGTGATGTAATCGTGGGGCTGTTTATGTGTGGCGGGGACGTTAGTGGAAGACAGCAGATGTGTGTGTGAGGATGTGGATGTGATTGTTGATGGCGGCGAGGATGTAAACACTGTCCTGATGCCAGCGGCGGCTGTATGTGTGGAGGACTCGGCGGCGGAGGTGAGGGGCGTGGGTGTGTGAGAGGCCCGTGAACGACCAGAAATCGTTGTATGCGTTCGGAGCGTGGGCGGAGGTGCAGATGGGTGCAGGAGTGTGTTTGCTTGGGTGGTGGTTGCCGTGGCAGCTGAGTCTTGGACATCCTGCAGTGTCGGTGCTGCTCTTGGTGTCGAAGAGGAACCTGCGATGGTCAAAGCGCGGTCTTTGACTTTCGTTATGACAGGCGAGGAGGAAACAGCTTTTGTGTTTGTGTGTGTGTTAATGTGGTTTTTGTGTGTGCTTTCTGCTGTTGTCGGTGCCTGTGTGAATGTGTGAGGAGTGTGTGTGGGGCTGTCTGCGCTTCGTGGGGAGTTAGGAGAAGTGGGAGTGTGAAGTGGTTTTGCCGTGTCATCAAAAAACGCACGGGTTCGCCCTGAAACCTCTGATGCAGCAGCTTCAAATGAGTCACTTCCACTTGTGTTTGGATGAAATGACGCCGGCGCCATGGTGCTGGCGGCAGCGTCTGACTGACGAGTCCTGGCCAGAGCCTGTGAGGATGTAGATGAATCAGTGGTTTCACCATCAGCGCGTGCACTGCTCCGGTCAACCAGCAGAGGTCCACTGGGTGATCTTAAAGGGTCAGAGGTGACGGCAGAGGTCAGATCAGAGGAAAGTCGGTGAGTGCTTCTCTGGCTCCTCCAGGAGTTGGACTGAACCTCTCCGTGTGTCCCACCAACAGCTCCACCATGTGGGAGCAGACTGGAAGCAGTTCGCCAGGATGCCTGGGAAAGAAGCTCAGGGTGGGTGGAGGTACGAGGTGGGATGTTGGAGCTTGATGGTGTGGGTGGAGTGTGTGTGGTTGTATGTTTAGGTGTGCGACTGACTGCATGTTTGTATGCTGCATCAGTCTGTGCCAGTCGTGTTTGCCGCAGCTCGGTGCTGGAGTATGTTTCTGTGTTTGATGTGTCTGTACGAGCTGTACGTTGAAAATAGGTGTGTGTTGCAGATATGGGACCATCAGTGCGATGAGCGGGTCCAGATGTATCCGCTCCATTGTTTTGTGCTTCCTCAGGAAGAGGGAGAGTTCCTCTCCCAGCCACACTGAGCGCCTGCTGGGGTGAGGTGGGGTGCAGCAGCCCCTGGTCCTTAGACGTGGAACCAGACAAAGATTGAAGAGTAGGACCCCACTTCAGGTCTTCGCGGACTTGACCTCTGACCCCGTCCGTCCCTCTCGCCGTCTTCTGATCAACAGGAGCTGTGCTCGTAAAGCTGGTTCCTGTCTGAGGCCAGCGCGTGGCGTCTCGGTCTGACTGTGGGTTGGTGTGGTCCTCCGAGGAATTCCTCTCATCTTCGTGGACTGGAAAACCAGGAAGGAACAAAACACCAGAGAGGTTCAGCGCGGGGAAAGACGACATCTCTCCGTCCCCCGCGCCACAGAGGGCGTGATAAGAACTTTCCGACTGACAGATTCACAGCTCGCAGCACATTTCCAACAATACATTTCCACAGCACGTTTCCACAGCAGTAATCACAACATTCCCCTTTCCCTGTAAACACTACTTTCCCCCACCATCATATCAACCCACATACTTTCACAACAACAACAACAATAACAAGACAACAACATGAGAGAAGGCCAGCTCCAAAACGAGTCTCCTAAAAAACGCTAGATGAAACTCTCGTGATCAGGGTTCGAGGCGCAGAAAACTCGATTAACGACAATTGCTCACCATGATAGGACAGCTGAAGAGCATGTGAGGTGTTAGCTATTCCTGTCCAGGAGAGGGTGGCTTTGTTTCCCACACAGCCGGAGAGCAGAGCTGTCCCCCCTCTCTCCAGGACCTGATCCTGATCCTCCTTGTGCCGAACGCAGCGCACCGATACGCTCGAACCACCATCCAGCTCCTCCACCTTCAAACGCAGCGTCCTGCCCGGAGGTGGATTTATCCTCCAGGTGCATCGTGAAGGGTGTTTCATGGAGCTGAGTGTGTTGTTGTGGTCAGGTAAAGGGAGATGAATGCGACCGACTGGCTCTTGATCCAGACTGACATCTCCACCACAGAGGCGCTGCGGCCAGGCCAGTGCTTTATCTGGAGGAGAGAGGAAACACAAGCTTCGGCATAAATCTGCTGACACCTCAATTTCCTGTTGTTCAATTATTGACACATTTTTGATTAGTACTTTTCATTTTGGAATAAAATAAAAAAATAAAAAGTTATTTGATATGTTTGTGGTGAAACTTAGTCATGTTGACAACAGCTCTATTGTGACTTTGTTTACAAGTGTCAGGTGATAAAACAGCTGTTATGTTTGTTTTTTTTTTGTCAGTATAAAAGTACATGATCTGTGGAAATAACACGCTGGTTGTGTTTACCTGTTGTGATCAGCAGAAGCAGCAGACAGACGTGGAGCTGCATTTCCAGTCCGGAGACATTTCACTGTCGCAGACCCGTTCAATCCCACATCCATGCGGACTTCTTATTTTTCCCGACGTTGTCGCTCCGGTGAGCACGAGACGACCGCAACACACACACACACACAGGGACAACTGACCTCTCCAGGTTTCCTGCGCACAGTCCCAGTCGACAACACGGGCGCGTCACAAACTTTCCCCCTCCATCACTTCCGCGCCGCGGCGACGCGCACTCGCCAAACGAGGCGCACGTGTGCCGGGCAGCGCGTCCTGATGGACCTGCACGCGGCCCCGGGCTCTTCCTGAACGCGTCCTCGCGCGCTGCCAGAGATGAGAGGGAGGAATCCAGCGGTCACAGCGGGAGCTGCGTTTTTACGCACGGACTTTATGTTGCACAGGAAGAGTGAGGGCGGGGGCGCTTCATTAGTGACTTTACATGCACTCTCCACTGTCTGTCAGACATAAACATACCCCCCCACCCCCAGGCATCCACCCACCCACCATCAGTCTCAGGCGTCAGTTTATGGTTAGGTTCAAAAAGAGGAAACAGAACTTATAGAAAAACAAAAAGTCCTTTATTAATGGAAGAAGAGTCTCAACAACACAACAGTGTTGCAATTCATCTAAACCTTGATGCCTTTAAAAGCCGTGGCGCATACTGTTAGAACCTGTACGTGTTTTACGCTGTGCCATCTTTGCATATTCTCTAAACATGCACTTTTTAAAGTGGATAATGAAGACAAATGATTTTTTGTTTTTGTTTGTTTCTGGGAATCTGCAAGGAACGGAGAAAAAAAAAAGGATGCTAAACATATAAAGTGAGAATAATCGTTTGTTCTCCAACTGCAGGGGTCGGCATGGTCTTACGGATCTGTTTTGTAAGAGAATAATAGAAATAGAGGAATTGCTTTGGCACACATACCATATGAGAAAGGATCACGCCAAAGAAAAATACATAGCATGAATGGTCCTTTAGAAGACATGCACATACAAAAACTTTTTTTACAGATGCAGTTTTAAACTTCACAAGTCATGTGAAACTGTTTCCATGGGGTTGTCACCGCAGAGTCACAGGCACTCCTATTTTGATTTACTTTCATTGCTATGGTTAATAAAAGCTTTAGGTCTTACAGTAATAATCAGCAAGATGCATTGGTATTCAGTGTAATTCAATTATTCATACATGTTTGGAACAAAACAATCCCAATCAATATAATGTAATTCCCATTAGCTTTGTTTTTTGAGTAGTATGTGTCTCATACCACTGGTTGATGTGTGTGTGTGTGTATGTGTGCGTGTGCGCGTGCGTGTCTTCTTCCTTTTAGCCAGTACGTAAGATGATGTGGACCCCAGAGTCAGTAAAAACAGGGCCGCTCATGTCTCCCACTTTAAGAGCAAAGGAGGCATCTTCAAAAGGTTTCTGCATTTGACCTGGAACATAAAAACACAGACACTGGATGTTAGAGCAGTGACACATTACAGCCATATAGCATCTACCACTTAGCCACATTCAATTCAGTTCTTTTCTTTTCTTTCTTTTTTTATTTGATGGTGGAGCAAACAATCCATTGGTGCATAACTACCATGTACACTACAACAACATATCACATTTCACCAACTTTTTTTTAGTTATGGGTGTGTGAAGCTGAAATCTGCCAATATAGAGCAACAATTAAAAACACAAAATGAACACTAACACACTTTGGGCTGTCCATGTGTAACAGTATACTTGAACAGTATGGTGTGTGCATACCTCTGCCAAACACTCCCAGATCGCCACCGTTTTTAGCTGAACTGCAGTCACTGAATTGAGTTGCCAGCTGCTCAAACTTCTCTTCTCCAGACTTGATCTGGTCCATGTATTCTGCACAGAAAAGAGAAATAAAGAACATATTACACAGGTTGCTCGATCGACCTGAGTGAACCACTCCCTCACCCCCTCCTCTGTTTGCTTACTCTGAATGAGTTCCAGAGCCTCCTCTCTACTCCGTGTGATATTTTGTTCCCGCCAGGAAGATGGCCGACGTGACTGATTATGCTTTACCAGAAGGTGGGAGCAACGAACCTGAGGGTGTGCGGGAAAAAAATAATCAATGCCTCCGCACCACCTTCAAATACTACAAAATTATTCACAACACAAAACCAGAGGGTTTTTTAGTGCATTTACAGTAATCATTCATTAATTATACATAACCTTTAGGGGTCTCTGTAATGGAAAATCCCCAAATTATTACTACCTGACACAACAATGTGAAATCAAGAAATGTAGGAATGAAACACTGTACCTCTTTAATGGAAAAAAAAATCTTTAATAAGTAGTAGCATGTTAACAACTAATAAAACAACAGTGTCCTGCATGACGCTGTGTCTGTTTGATTACAGCCTCTTTCTGTATGGTTAAATGTCCCATTTAGTTTTTATGCAGAAATGGAGGAGAAAATTAATTATTATTAAGGCATTTAAAATGATACATACTAACCTTATCTGGTTCTCCACGGCCATCTCCCACTGGACGTTCCCACTGGCTGGCATTAGTGATGTGGTTAAAGTAGTACACCTTGCCTGAACAGAGTAATAAAAGCTGCATCAATGGAACAAGCTGAAACCTTGTTAATCACCTGATTCATAAGTTATAATGGCTGGTGTGTTTGAAGTTTCAGTAACTAATGGGGCCACCAGCCAGTCATTCGTCTCCATCCAAGTTCTCCAAAGTAAATAATAATATTAGTGATCATTACATTTGAGACCTGACCAATCAAATCAGAAAAGAATCAGCATGATGCAATATCCAGGACTGTTAAAAACAATAAAACGTTGTCATTGTAATTAATTAAGTGGAATCAGCAACAATTCCAGCTCCTGTTTTAAACTGAACTAAACATCTTCCGGGTTGGATTATTAATGACATTAGAAGATATGACCCTTTGACTTGTATTAATGAATTAATCAAACGGCATGTTGTTAGCTGCCGATCTAAAGTATGTCAACATTTTTGTATGTAAACGGATGTAACTTTTTTTTTTTTTTTATCTCTGACCCGCCTCACACGTCTGTGCATGCAGATGTAAACGTGCTCCTCTCAGCCCGCAGGTAAAGCACTGGAGCAGAATGACGTCATGCGGGGCCCGGCAGGTTGAATGGATTAGTAACACACCTACTAACAGCTAAACAACACAACGTAGACAACACAGCTGCAGCAAGAAGTTTTCCATATCTTGGTTTTGCCACTCTCCGTTAATAAAACTTATCACCTGGTTCGTTTTAGTAGTAGACATCGCTACTGTGACTGCTAGCTTCGGGGCTAACTTTATTACATGTTGCAAATTTAGCAAGCGGGCTAGCTCATCTAGCCTCTCCCAGTTTCTGTTCCATTACCTGAACTGCGGCTCATTCTTTTCTCCCATCCAGCTGGTAGATTTTCCTCGTCTGCCATTGTTATATTGTTATTATTGTTGTTGTCTCCCTGCAGCAGCGTTTCTTAAATTTAATTTCAGTGTGGCTACCGTGAGACAGGCCGTGTTGCAGCGTCGCAATTTACGACACCCAGCCACATGTTTACGGTACGAGTTGTTTTGAGGAGCAGCCCCGCCTTTGTTTGGGGCCTCTGTGTGATCATAGGCTGATGTGGGCTGTCAATCATAGTTGCACTCCTCCTAATTGGTCAAGCGGTTGAGTACGTAAACTATATCAGCTTTACGGTAAACGCACGGAGCGTTCCAGAAAATATCAGTGACAAAACCAGGTAATTATTTCGTTGGAGTGTTTTAAGGTAAGGATATCACATTTAACATGTACTGTAATTATGAATATATTAATTTTATATGTTCAAGAGAAGCTTATTATTCGTGTATACTTTACAACGGTACGCTCATTTATCTGCAGTATGCTACGATGTGAGCTAACGTTAGCTAAGCAAACCCTTATTTTACAGCCTTTTCCACCCGTGCGGTTCACTGAGAATGAGCCTTATAAAATAACTGTACCTTTTAACTATATGTACCATTATACAGTCTTGCTAAAGTTGTCTTCAATACATGTTGATTCAGTTGTTACCATCATTATGGTTCATACATCAAAACGTGTTGCTCGTTCAGGACATCTCTGCTTGTTTCTAGCATTTCTCTACTATTTACTTACTATTTAGTATAATATTCATCTTCTTTTGCATCTTCACCATTCAAATGAATGAAAACCGCTCAGGGCTTAGGGGATACCTCAGGGGTTCCTGTTATGGGCAGTTGCAGAGGGCTGGTGATGTCACTTATGACGCATTAAGGGAGAGCAACTTCTGTGTGCTGTCTAATACTTGATCCTCATGGAGATCTACTCCAGTGTCAGCATTCACACTGCATTTCTTGCACTTCTCCAGTTCTGTTATTTTTCTGTTTCATTTCCTCCAGCTGATTAGAAACGACGATGATTGAGGTGGTCTGCAACGATCGTCTGGGCAAGAAAGTCCGGGTTAAGTGCAAGTATCCTTCACTTTACTGTGCCACAAACACAGATTACGGATTTGGTAGATAAACAAAATGTTGCTCCTCTGCCCCACCATGCTGAATACTTACTAAGTAAATTCTCCAGAAGCTAAGATGAAAAGACCCAGGATGACCTATGATAACACTCCTTTAACTTGGGTTACTGAAACCATATTTGTAGAACAGGGCTCTGAATTGTTTTTAGCCTCCTTTAACCCCCATGTTTCAGCTCTGAGGATACCATTGGAGATCTGAAGAAGCTCATTGCAGCTCAGACAGGAACACGGCATGACAAGATTGTTTTAAAGAAATGGTGAGCTCACATAGACCATGATGTATGTTTCTGTGGCTGTTTTCTATCACATCACTAAATGTGCCTCTTCTGCTCCTACAGGTACACCATATTCAAGGATCATGTGTCCCTAGGTGACTGTATCCTTTCAATAACAACAATAATAATAATGCTAATAATAATAATATATCATGTTCCAATAACTGCCTCCTACAGTAACTATCTTGTTTTCTACTTAACGTGTTTGAGGTGACATTGTGGATTTTTGTATCAGCTATTTTTCCATTTGTTTTAGATATATTTAGTCTTAACTACTAACAGTATTTTAGTATTATTTTCATTATCATAGTATTTTAACAGGATGTGAGATATATCTTTCTGATGCTATATTGTTAACCAATCGACATGTTTTCTGAGCTTTAGCTTTTGTACTTAACTACAAATTCTGCAGACGAAATCCACGATGGGATGAACCTGGAGCTGTATTACCAGTAGACCAGAAAAGGACCAATGGATAATGCCACACTCAAATAGACTAGAATCTCTTGCAGGAAACCATTTTAATTGGACAACACACCTGATATAGGGAAGGAAGAGTATCCACAAAGCAGATACAAATGTTTCAGACTCAAGTTTCAATTTTTGCCTGCAAAAATATGTTCACGACATGTTATTCTGCAAATACGTTTGTTTTGATATTTTGAAAATAAAGTTGATATTTACATACCTGTATGACTGAATACTGGTCAGTGTTGTGCACTAGTTGTATTTTCTCATGTGGCTCATAATTCAGCGTATTGCTGACAATGCATTTGCATGTAAAGTTTGAGTATACTATCATAAACCAGGAACCGTTTGGACAGCTTGAAAAAAGGTTTATTCACATGACTAGACACTCATCAGATCACAAGTAACAGCATTCCTCCCACACGCACACAGACACACTTGTGCACATGAGTTAATGCATTTCATTGAAACCATGTATCACATAGATTCCTTCACATACAGTATGGGTTAGCATCTTTTCTGTAGCCATGTCAGCAGTAGTCAGAAAAGTCCTCCTCCACATAATTGGCTGGGAAAAAGCCCACCTGGAAATAAAGGGGGAATTCAGATAAGATGCTAAAAACCACAAAACATCTTTTGTGCTTGATGTGTGGATATTTGTAAAATCCTCACCCGGCCGTACACCTCTCCTTTCCACCAACCGTTGTGACCTTTCTTCGAGAGGATCTTGATGGTGTCTCCTTCCCGTAGCGAGAGCTCAGTGCGGTCCCTGGCTGAGAAATCATATCTGGCCTTTGCTACTCCCAAATTCCTCACGCTGCCCCCTGTGAGACAGAGCCCACTGACAAACTGACATCTTGACAGCTTTTTGATGGATTGCCCAGACATCTGGTACTGACATTCTTGTTCCTTATGAATGAACAATACTGACTTGGATAATTCCCTGACTTTTCCTCTAGCATCACCTTTTATTTCAGTAATTCCATTTCTGTTATTCCGAAAAATTAGCGTACCTGGTGTGATATTTCGCGTATTGTTTGACGAGCTGCTTTGCTCCGGTTGTTTGAAAGGCGTCCGCAGCGTGGTGTCCACATCCCTGAAATACTCCTTCAGAGAGTTTTTCTGGTAAAACTGAACCATATCCTAACACAAGAAACAAAGAATACAAAACAAGTTAGACAAGTTGAAAGAGGAAAAAAAATTCATGTTAAATCCAAAATGAAAGAGACTGTCAGTGTGAGTCTCATTAGAGTCCGATCATATGAGGTTTTGTACTTACAACTAAACCTTTAAAGGCTTTCTTCTCATTGATGCGATACAGGCCTTCAGCAGATGTGATCTTGATGTGTCTGATGTCCATGTTGTACCTGCGAGAGCAAAGAGAAAGGAGATACAAAGGGATTACATAGCAAACGCTCTAGCATCTTACTGATGAAGTCGCTTTCCCCAGAAGAGGAAAAAGCTGAATTTTCCAGCTGAATATAAATTCAATAAAAGAAACCAAAAAGTTGTGGTGTAGGTGCCAAACAGTACATTTGATTTCTGAACTTGTGTGACTTGATTGATGACTTACTTGATGCTGATCGCAAACTCCCCTCCATCTTTCTGCCTCACGAGGAAGGTTCCATCAGAGCGGGACATGAGCAGGTTCTTGGCAGCAGTTCTGTCCATGTTCCCAGCAAACCTTTAACCACCGTGAAAATCAGTAACTGTTTCTTTGCTTTGACTAATGGAAGAACTTTTAGAAGGGGCTACAACACAAACTGCAATGAACTGCTGGTCACAGAATAATAATGTACTTGCATGTTGGTATATAAACATAGTACAGTATCAATTATAATGTTTTCTATAAAGATCTACAGTATCATATATTACAACTTACTACTGTCTGTCAAGTACTACTTATACACCAGGCTCACTTACAGCTGATGAACTCCTATATCTGTTTGCAGCTACATTTTAATTTGTCATAAACCATGCTTTATAAAGTCTAAACTGGTGTAATGATTCACCGTTTCTGCAACTGTTGTTGTGGCAGAAATGATGAAGTCAGTATGACGCAATGCATTTTTGTTATCAATCCATCATATCATATTTACCATCACCACCAGATGGTGCCAAAGTCATACATTTACGCATACTATCGAGTCACCTCTCACATTTTTGATCAAATTTCACATTTTTCACAGCACAAGACTCTGTCATTATCATCTATCTATCTATCTATCTATCTATCTATCTATCTATCTATCTATCTATATATATATATATAGATATATGTTATTATTATGAGCTTAGCTTTAGAGAACAGAGGCTGCTTGAAAATCACAAGCTTTTATCTTATCAAACCAATTCCTGGTGTTACTCACCAACTGAAGACAGACAAGTCAGGGGTCGGCCTCTGGGAAAGGTCAACAAGACGCAGAGGTTAGACACAACATTTTGCATAAGTCTGTGGTCATGGCGGTGTTCTTCACTACCTAAGATTGCTAGTGTTGGTTTCAGTTCAAATGGTAGCAGGCTGAATACCACTGCTTTATGCCTGACAGGATGTAACATGTATGTTTTTAGGTCTGGCTTAGGGGGAAACAACATTTGCTTAATAGAAATGTGTTCAAATAGCTGTAAATGTATTGTCAGTGTTGTGAGAAGTGAGGGTGTATGCTGTTTAGCAGCTCGTGTGGTTGGTGGATTGAACTCACAGGAGCATAGGGCTGAACCTTTTGGTAGGGGAACCATCCTATTTGACCGAGACTCAGGTTTCTTCCCTGAATGACACACACACACAGCAACAAATCACACCGCCGGACAGAGTGGACCAAGCAGTCATCACAACACGTGACTGAATCAAACAATAAATACGATCGATATTGATAACCACGTATCCGGCTGCGCTGACGACCTGGTTAGGGTTTGATTTATTTTCCAAATCAAAATCTTAAAAGGAATCACAGTAAAAAAGTAGAAAGACAGGATGCTGAGGAGGGAGGAAAAAACACTAGACCTAGAGACAAAAAAAGATGAAAGCATTTCACACCTCCACCTTAACCACAGGAGGAAAAAAGTGTTCGAAAACACAATGGAATAATATCTGAGCCCTTCGCATTTCAAAACACGGAGTGTATTTGCTTGAATGTGTTTTAATGTTACCTCCCACCATGGCAGGTCAGCCTCAGCCCGGGTCAGCTCTATGACATCACCTTTAAGGAGGTGAAGGGGTTGGCCAAAGCCCACTGGAGGCGGAGGCAAACCATAATACTCCTGACAAACCTCCATCTTAGGAAATCCTGAGAAACACAGAACATTTCATTTACACTAAGGATCATTTTGGAGAATAAAAACAAGTCTAACATTTAAAGCTTCCAACGTTTGTGCAAAAGTGCAAAATGAAAACAATCTTATCCCAAATTCATTACCAAGGCTGGGTTTTCCAGACGACTTCTGCGTTTTATTCTGAAGCTGCAAAGCCAGAAGAATCAACTGTATCTCAAGATTTGTGTATTTGCACAACTTCAATTATAAAACACATTTTGTGAAAGATTAGATTGAGTTATTCCTCATCTCTACAAAAGTACAAACGTTTTACCTTCTTTGTGGCAGGATGATCTGTAATTTGAAGTGGACAAATGTAAGATGTAAGACACGATAACGATGCTAAATCATGTTTAATATGCTGATTCTAAGTAACACTGAAACACAACCGCAGACGTGTACGGACCTGAGTGTCGTCCACAGGTAGATACTCTGCCTAAACACTCTTTATGTGCTGCCGTCTTACAGCGGGCGCATTGATAGCCCTGGAAAAATATCCCCCTGCAGACAACAGATGGAGACACTGAGCATCAGTCTTTGGTGTTTGACTTTTAGAATTAGACATTAGGGCTGGAAAAAAGTACCTCAAAAGCATTGAACAGGCTTTGCAGGAGGTGGTTTCCTCGAAGCAGTGCATCTGGAAGTCATGGTTGTTGGCTGTGGAGTTGTCTGGAGACATATTTGACCTGCAACATTAAAAAAAACAAACAAAAAAAAAACGCTCATTGTGGAATATGTGTTGTTATATAATGTAATGTAATGTGATATGATATAATATAATGTAATGTAATGTGATATGATATAATATAATGTAATGTAATGTGATATGATATGTTGTAATGTAGTGTACATGGTGGTTATGCAAATGCAAATTGTGTGCCAAAGGCTAATGAACACAAAAACAAGAAGAAGAAAGTCTGAGGTAACTGTATGTATGCAAACGTCCATGTATGGAGGTACGTTAACTCACAGAGCCATCTGAAACTGTTCCAGCCATTTCTTTTTCAGTTCTCTGGTTTTGAAGAACAAGTCGTACCCACACTTTCCATAACAGTCCAGCAGGAGGAACAAATAGGACCACTGCTTACACACACACACACACACACACAAACACCATCAGTCTAACCGATGCATTACAAACGGACTATGTGGTTTCATGAATGAAAGAAACAGAAGACCTTTTTATTGTCCTTCTCTCCTGTGGTTTCATCTCGGATCTGGTAGTGCTGTAGTTCAATGATCTCCTTTAACTCAAAGGTCTCCCCGCTCTTCTTTTTGCACACAAACATGGCTTTATCAAACAGGAACGCATACCTGCGACAGACGCGAGGAAAAAGTCAGACTCACGGCACGGACACATGCGAAATACACTAAATCCATACACACCTGTCCTGTTTCGACTTCTTCTCCGAGCTGCAGATCTTCAGTTCTCCGTCAATCTTGGGGCGACCGTATAGAGCTAAGGACTGAGTCTGAGGAGTTATGGAAAGAAGAATTAAAAAAAAAACAAAAAAAAACCCAGAAACAACTGACAATGAATAATCAGTGTATTAAAATGAGAACTGTGAGCTAACCATGTTTTCTATGGACAGCTGGAACGTGGTGATCTGTTTAATGATCTCATTGTCTCGCTTCACCTCATTCACACACTGCGCCAAGTCCTGACACACACACACACACACAAATACAGCCAGATGAAAATTTGAATATTAATGAGCAAACTCAGTGACTGACATAAATACATAAGTACAAAAACGTACTCTCATTGCATCAAGAGCCATGCGTAGGTTTTCCTTGTCTACTGGGTCAGTGGTGTGCTTCACCAGCTCCTGCTCACACAAACATACAACATCACATCACGCTGCTGGGTACTGTGAAAGGACAACGGGATGTATTGTGCATACACACCTGTAGAAGAAGGTGATATTTGAGGACCCTCTGCATGGGGACCATGAGCAGGTCTCTGAGAGAGAAACGTCCGCTATTGGCTCTCTTTGAACACTCCTGATGGGAAAGAAACGTAAATAAACGGTGGTGCAGTAAACCACAGTCGTGTTATGAGGATGTAGTGGTGGACTCAACCTTCCTGCCAATATTTCCTTGTGGCCAAATGCAGAAGCAACACAAAACAATCAGTTTCAATTGGGTGATTACTGTCATCCAAATCTGAACTGATAAAAGCAGCTACCGTACTATATACATGTAAGAGGAGAAGTACTCTATGATTTATGGAGGTGACTAAATTGTTAATTGGCTGTTGATTAAAATATTGTAAATACCATAAGATTTCATATTTTTATTCTCAGTTAATAAAGTGTATGTTTAAGCACAAACTGACACAAGCTCAAGACAAACCTGCAGATCGACATGATGTATGTTTATATATGAGACAATTACTAATGGTAATTGTCTCATGAAGGACGTACAGGTGGGTATATTTCTTGGAGGTCGGTCAGATACGAAATGTTTGTAAAAAAAAATACAAAACTGTTGAGTGCATATATATATGCCATCTCCCACGTGCTTCTGTGTGTCTGCCTCACCTCCAGTTTCATTCTGATATCCTCCCTGGTGTTGGACAGCTTGTCGACGTGTTTCGTTGCTGATTCCACCTGACTACAGTAGCGACCATACATTAAGAGCCTGCAGGGGGGTGGAGGGGGGCACATGAGGTACACGCATCACTTGCGTTACTATATAACAGAGGAAAACATGCATGTGTGTGCTGTGTACCTCTCCTTGTAGCTTAGAAACACCTGGTAGAGGTTCTTCGCTCCATAGTGCATGATGGAGCTCCGGACCTCTTCCAACAGTTTACGATGGATGATGGCTAAATCCTACAACCCGACCACACATACACAAAGCCAGACAACATATCAACAACAACAACAACAACATGTGACGTTGTACCTGTACATGTGACCAGGCGTGTAGATAATCTCCTACTATACCTCTATGTTTATAAAGATGCTCTCAATGTCTTGAACCTGGAGAAACCTTTCCAGTGGTTTCATAAAGTGCTGTTTAAAAGAGAAAGGGTATTTGTTAATTGGGTCTTAAAAGAAGATTTGCATTTTTGTGAACAAACAGCATCTGTGTGTGGAGCTTCTTTGGTCAGACTGAAGGCATGTGCTCACCTGTAATATAGATTCCAGTGTTTCTGAGTATTTCTCTTCTGTCTGTCTGATCTCCTGAAGACAGCACTCTCGTTTGTCTACCCCTGTCTTCTGTTGCTGCATAAACACAAACACAAAGAAATATGCTGTGACGCGTGCAGAGATGTATCACCACAAATAGTTTTAAATTGAATTGTGCAGCTAAGCACTGATGACAGTTCCCTGTCACTCCTCCATCCATAGACTGTTATGGATGTTATCTCATAAAGATTTTACTACTTCTGGTTGCATCACGATGATAATTTCTGTTGCTTGGATTTGTTCACACATTAACAAACATGCATCAAATGAACACATACATGTTTTACAAATAAGATAAAATGCTGTAGAAGTCCTCTTATTTTATTTATCATATTGTTAATCTCATAAATGTTGTCATGTTGTTGTTAGTGTGCGTCTCATTGCGAGGCTGTGGCTACATCCTTCCAGTTTAATTCAAGCTATAATGTTTGTCGTGAACTCACGGTTTCAGGTTGTTCCTCTGTCCTCATCAAGTCCTCGTAGATCTCATCCCCTTCGTTCTCCTCATCCTCCACAAAGTCGTACAAATCGTCATCCTCGTCCACCGTGTCACTGATGCACAAAACGCAAAGCGGACAGGCTGTGAAAAACATTCGACTTGTATATGGGAGAATCAATCATCCATTTTCCTCTCTGCTAGTTTATTTTAACATTTTTTGAGAAAGATGGCTCACTCGATCTGGTCAGATAGGCCGCTGTAGATCTCATCATCAGGGGAGCACTCCTCCAAAGGAAAGGACCTAGAGGAAGAAAAGTCTGAGTGAGTGTGTTTGTCAGTGCAGGGAGACTCACAATCACAACATGAAGAGAGTTATAAGTGATTATGTCATATTACTTCTGTTTACCCCAGTTAGCATATATTATTAAACCACTTATTAAATAATATACTACACACATAGGTACAGTTGCATACATATGCACACTAAGTGTTTATTATAGGTTTTGTCAACAGCTATAAATCCTTCTGTGGGTCCCCATAAGTGAGAAAAATATATAAACAGATAAGGATTGAAAATAGTTGTAATAACATTAAATACAGGGGGTCCTCGAGTTACGTCGGAGATCCGTTCCTGAGAATGTGTCGAAACCGAATTTCGACGTAAGTCGGACCATACATTCATTGTGCCATTGTGCATACATTGTGCCACCAGATGTCGCTATAACACCACGCTAAAATAAGAGTTTATTATGGTGAATTGCCTTTTTTGTCCCTCTTGACACACCGTAGGGGTTGAGATCACGAGTGTAATGAGCATTTCCTTTAGATTTCTGTTATCAACCGTGTAGACCCTGTGTTGTGAATAAACCTACGGTATCGCCACGATCCCGAGCGCATCTGTGTCCGTGTGCATCTCCTTACCGGCTGCCGCTGCCACTGCCCCCACCCCCCTCCATCCCCCCGGCCGGCCATTTCACATAAGTAAACACAGCTGTGGAGGTGCTGGAGAAAAAAAAAGCCGGCACGCGCGCTGAGAGACAGAGAGTGCCGGCACCAACTAGTTCCCGTGTGAAGTCTGTACGTATTTACGGGGCAAACCGCTTAAGCCGAAACAAGGAAGTTCACGGGAGATGTGTCGTAACTACAAAAACGACGTAATTCGCGACCGACGTAACTCGAGGACCCCCTGTACAAGTAATGTTTTTAAATTGTGTTACTAAAACACTGTAGTAATACAACACATGGCAGAAAAAGACTCACTGGATTCCTCTCTGTATTGCAACAGATGAATGAGACAGGATGGACAGAGTGTCTATGACCTGGGACACAGACAGATACAGAGTCATGTTGTTAGTATAACCTGGATGTAGTGAGGCAGTACAGAGCAGTTTCACACCTAAAACACCACGTAAAGGAAAATAACACTGTTTCAGTTCCTTAATATTTTTTCTTTCCCACTCTGGTGACATTGTCTTGAAAGTTCCTCTACTTCACAAGATCCCCCACCCTACCTAAGAGTACTGAACTATATATATTTCTATTTATATATAAACAAGACTATACTTCTCACTCCGTACAGATTTTTATTCCTTTTATCCAAGACAGAGAAAAAGGAAAAATGTATGAGTTGTTTTTGCAGTAGGGTGTTTTCAGTGTGCTGTCACTGTAAAACACAGTAAACTGAGTGAACTGTGAGCTCCAGACGCTGCTGCAGTCAGAGTGACTGTTATGGCTCCACCATCCGTTCACCTATTCTGCTCTTACCGACTGTGCTTCCTCTTTGTGCATTTAAATCAACTGAGTTCACACGTCAGTTGTTCACACTCAAGTGCTACCGCTGCACTGAAAGTGAAAGAAAACTTCTGAATTCATGCGTTCACTGAGTCACTTCAATTAGAAAATCACCTCGCAGCTTCCTGTTAGAGCCGTGTGGGTGTCTGCAAGCTGCAGGGAGTCTGACTTCTACAATAATGACTGACTTCATCGTGCACAGTGTGGTTATATATATATGTATGTACATATATACACACACACACACACACACACACACACACACACACTGCATCAGAGAGATGGATGATGTTTAGCAATGATATTGGGACCAAAGGACTTTTACATTTTTAAACAGAAAGACAGGTGGATGGACAAACAGGAAGAGACAGGAAGATAAACAGAGACAGCAGAACAGAAAGACGGCCAGGGACGAGCACCAGGAAAGACAGACAGAGGGACAGACGGAGAGACAGACAGAGGGACACATGTGGTGGGACGGTACCTTTGCAAAGTCTCGAACATCGAACAGGTCAAAGGCCTCAAAAAGTTCACTCTTTCTGAGATGAAACCTCTCTTGACAAACTCCCAGGAACGTCCGGATATTCTTTTGGCACAGGAACTAAACACAAAAAACACAAAGTTGTTTTTTTTTTTTTAATTGTAGGGTTGAAAACTGTTACCTAATTAATTTAGTTTATTCATTTAATCTAATGTACTTAACTTATTTATTAAACAACTTCTAGCTTTTTAGAAACAAAATATCATTGACTGACTAACATAAACATTGATATATTATTTTATTTGTCCTGAACATAGCTGAGCAAAAGAAACACAAGCAAAATATTTTTCTATTTATTTTATACAACAACATTACTGCGTTGCAGTTTGTTAACTTGGGGGTTAAAATGTGTTTAAGACCGTGTTGAACACTACAAGATTCTAAAAATCATCTGGGGTCCGCTCTTGGTCTAATAAGAAAACATTTAACTTTACGAACACACAACCACCAACACTTGCACTGAAAAACCTCAAAATCAGATTTTATGAAAACGAACAAGCCACACACGTTGCAGGAACAGTGGTGATCGTAAAGGCAGAACTGTTTTTCTCTAAAGTGTAGAGACTTGAACCAAACCCCAGAGAGCAGAGTGGGACTGAGGCGGTGGTCAGACGCTCTCCCCATGTTCAGCACCGGGAAATGAGGAACTCATAGTTTGAGAAAAAGGGGAAATGTTGAGCTCTGACTGATACTGCCGCACACATCTCATCACTCAGTCAGCAGTCTGAGTTGAAACAGACTCTTTGTGAAGAGAAGAGGGAAGGTCCTCTACTTGTGTAATCTCTGTGTGTGTGTGTGTGTGTGTGTATAAGTCAGCGTGGACTCCTGGCGTCTGTTAATTATCGGATGTGTCTCAACGACCCTTGACCCCAAAGTTTCACACAGTTGCACATGTCAACCACATTAGCTCCCGCACTCGCACGTTTAAGACATCATGGTGACTCCTATCACTCACGATTTCAGGACTTCCCTCGAGAAGGCTGGCCTCACATCGTGACAGCCGGGCACTTCCTCACTCTGTCATTCCCACGTCTTTGCCTATATTTACACACATATATATATATATATACTTTTTTTTTCTTCCCTCAACTCTCATCCCTCTAATTCTCTCTGTCTCCTCAGATAAACCCCACCTTCCTCTAATTTGTCTTGCTGCATTTTACTTATATATTTTGTAATTGTCAGTATAATTTTGATGAAACTGTGTGAAAATGAGGGCCACAATCTAAACAACAATATATTTATATATATTGTTATATATATTATATATATTTATATTTCACCTGATTTGTTGGGACATTCTATTTGTTTTGTTAGATGTTTTGTTGTGTTAATATAATATAATATAATATAATATAATATAATATAATATAATATAATATAATATAATATAATATAATATAATATAATATAAATAGAATAAATAAAGTATACACTCCTGCACTGATCCCACCAACCAAATTGATAAAATCACATTATATTAAAAAAAAAGGTTCAATAATATTTTACTAGATACCAGTTATGCAGTGCTGCATTGGTTTCTAATTGTTTCCTTTGCTTTCTCTTCTTATTTTTCATTTTAATTCCATTCAACCTCTACACACACTGCAGGATGTGGACAGATATAGAACAAAGCATTTTCCTATCTAACAGCCTCAGGTGATTTGTATTGTGCGCTGGTCCCTATGAAAATGCCCTATGGAAATGGAGCAGGAAAAGAACTGTGATTATGTGTGTGTGTGTGCGTGTGTGTGCGTGTCTTACCTGGGACATCTGTGGACGTAGGTTGATTTCTCTCAGGTTGATGGACTGTGGCAGCAGGTTGTTGAGCAACTGGCAGAGCAGCACGCCATCCCTCAGGGCCTGAGCCAGGTCACACACCTTTCACAGCAAACACACAAAATCTAAACACAGGAACCAGGACAGGGTGCGTTTTCATGCGCAGGTGTGTGGATGCACTGCATGTGACCCAGTTCGTCTACCTGTGCGCCCTCCCATGTGACCCGGTGGTTCTCAGGAAGAACTCTGCACTCGATCAGCCACATTGCACACTGCCGCCACAACTCCATCTTTCTTTTCTGAGTAACACACAGACAGACAGACAGACAGACAGACAGACAGACAGTTAGGTAAGAGGCAATCATGCATGATATTAAAAACAAGCGACTTTAGTGTAATAGTGAGGCTGATTAGTATATTTTCTTTGACTGAGTCAAACCATGAAGCCATGGAAAACACATGAAACCACAAAATGTTTTCAGTCACATTACTGATGACCTCTTTTACACTCGCCCGTTGTCATGTGGCCGATCATTGCACAATATTCAGTTACCAGCAAACACCATTCTTGTACACAACACCGAGTAGCAGTGAGCCAGTCAGTCAGATTAGAACCTGATCATCAGATGACTTAGCTTTGGGTTCACACTGAATAGAAGTGAGATGTGTTCGCTGATTGCGTTTCACACGTACAGAAGTCATGACGGCGTTTCACAGCATGAGGTGTGAGGTGGCTCTCTTGTGATACAGAAGGCTAAAGTACAAATCACCACTGCTGTGCTACAAAACGAACCAAACTGTGGAAGTGGATACGGACACGGGCTGATATTACAGTCAGGCCTCACCTTCAGTCGCTTCTCCTGGCAGCTCTATGTCTGTTCTCGATGTTCACCTCCTTGTCTTCCTCTCATCATCTCATTTTTAGACTTCAGCGCTCCCGTTCTGCCTTTCTTCCGTAGTGGGTGTTCTGCAGAGCTGCACTGTGTTGAACGCTTTTAACTTCATCCCGCAACTTCCTTTTTCCTCTGACGCACCCATACACGGCCCTACTCTCTCACACACACACACATACACACACAGAGAGAGAGAGAGATACAATGCTGTTGCTGCTATGAGAAGTGCAAGCTGCCAAAACAAAGTGTTGTGTAGTGATGTGAGAATTTGTATACATCAAGTGACACACAATAGTTTCCGTGTGTTTGTGGGTAAGATTATCAGAAACTGTCTCATAAGGACAATCTACAGCCAAACTTATAATTAGGTCAAATGACCCTGTTGGACAGGGTCGTCAATACATTCAGTGTGTGTATACATGCATTGGATGTGTTTACATTTGCGGAGGTAGCATGAAAACTTTAGTTACCAAGGTGATTTTGTTTTAACAAAAATGTTTCAGCCATTTTTAAACAGCTCTAAAATGTTGCAGTGATCGCACAATGAAAAAAAAAAAAGAACAAACCTGTGTCTTTAGTCTTGTTAGTCGTTTGGTCATCCAGATGCAGTCGCTCAACCACCTGCTTTCAATGTGAGCCTCTCTTACCGTTGCCGAACAGCGCCCCCTGTTGTCAGAAGGGATAATGACAGGACAGGCGTTATTTCTGTGTTCACTATGAGGAAACTTCACGTCAACACAATGAAACGATTGCACAAGAACAGAGAAGTCAAGAAAAAAAGTCTATTGTGAATCTGCAGTGAACCTCAGGCAGCAGTGTTCTATGAACACTTTGCCAGCATTAGCCACTGTGACTCATGAGTCCCAGTCATGATTTAATCATAGAAGTATGACTCTCGTGTTCCTCTATACCTCTGGCCTAATGAATGCAGTCTCCCTCTCTGTTAAGGCTGGAGTCGGCACAGCCAGTGAAATGACCTTTATTTAGAAAGTTGGTGTGTGATTTTCACTTCAACACCAGGTGTCAGTCTAACACACATCCCCATGTTCCTTGCAGATAGTGTATCTCCAAACATTACACCATGACAGATTGGAAGATGCACCGCGTGCGTGACTGCATGCCTGTCTCTGACTTGACATGTTGACAGCTGCTCAACAGTCGCACATTTTTACGTCTCCCTTTTCTTGTTTTCCTGAACCCTATTCCTCTCGTGTTGCAGGCCTCAACCTGCTGCTCTCCGCCTCCCGGGAGCTCACGCTGGGTCCTGCGCTATGATTCGCTGTTCACAGTGGGGTACTGTGTTCCAGCCGCACATCTGATTGGCTTTCTGAGTGACCCAGCTGGTTTGAGGGGGAGCGGGCTTCCACTCTTACCTCAAAGTGTAAGAGGGAGATGGACCAAATGTCATAGGCTGCATTTTACATGACGATACCTGCGAAGCAAATAAAGGGAACGGAAGAAAAGAAAAGTAAGTAAGAAATATATTATATAGAAATATAATAAGAAGGATGAGTGAGGTAAATTCCCAGAGTGCTTCAGTGGAAACTATAAACAGGTAGGTGTTACATTCTGTTGCTGCAGGTCAGTGTCTCTTTGCTTGTGTGTGTGATTTCTTAACGAATGCTGATTTTAGTGCACTCTTGTGTTTGTACGTTTCTCAGAAACTCGTGCATGTTTTTACATGTTGTGTGTGAGTTTGCACATGTGCTGGTATGTTATCAGTCCGTCTTCTCCCTTTACTGCTCAGGTATGAGTAATCGCTCTATCGCCTGGTGGCTGAGACAGATCGGCCTGCCCCAGTACACCAAGACACTAGAAAGTGAATATTATGGTCTTGAGGTACGCTGGATGTCAAAATGCATCCGTTGCTTGCGTGTAATTTTCCATATATCTTTAATTTGACCTGTGTTGTCGCCACCATTCTCTGCAGGGATTGCTGTATGTAAGTGACGGAGAGCTGAAGGATGCAGGGGTCGACGACGCAACACACAGAGAAACCATCATAAATCAACTTGCAAGAGACAGACAGAGACTGGACCCAAACTCTGGTGACCCACAACGGACCGCAAACGCACACACATGCACACTATAGCTAGGCGACAATTGAATATTCAGTGAGTAGAGGTGGAGAATGATGGAGCCAAGAGGGATTCCGTTTGTACCAGATAACCATGAGTATTGTATACAACACCAAATCATTCTATAAAACGTAAGTCGTACAAATTAATAATTCAGAGCCAGTTATAATTGCAACTAAATAAAATGTTACATCGTACTTTTGAGATATAAGTAGATTTTTCACAAAGTCTTGTTTGTAATTTAAAGATGTCAAAATTAAACCAGACTAGGCATCAAATGCCAACTTCCTATGCCTGGATAAAGGGTCAAACTGAACATTTGGGGCAAAATTCTGAGCTTTGAGACAGGAAATATGTTGAAAACAACCAACCTGCCTCTGTCGCACTGTCAAACTCTACCCAAACCTCTTCAGCTCACAATTTAGCTTCTTGTTGTTTTTTTTCAGCATCATATTTAACTGACCGACAAAATGGTATGACTTTTATCTTCTCCAACTCTCCTCCATAAATCACACAGACATACTATCAGCTGTGAAGGTCCGAGAGCGCAGGGTGAGCCGGAAGTACTCTCTGGGGTCGTCTATGGACCTGGTGAGACCACAGAGCCGGCGCCAGATAGCATCACAATATTATGGTCACACAAAACTGTACATATCTCCTCAGACGATAATCTATCAGCACCACTAAGACAATGTAGTGTCGATTTACCCAGAGTATAGACTGAGGGGTTGCACTGTTCTGGTCTCTGCCATGTCCTGCAGATGAAACCTGGGAAGGACCTTTTTCGCCAAAGCGTTCTGCCACGCCTCCAACGCGCTGACAGGAAACAACGCCTGTCGGCCTCTTGCTCACAGCTCCGTCCCCTCAATGAGGACAACAATCAGATCAGTGAGGCCGACACCTGTCAGGAAAGCAAACACAGGTAAGACGAACCCCCCCCATGTTGTATTGTGTGTGTCTATGACAGAATGTGATTGTGGTTATGTGTGTGTGTGTGTGTGTGTAAGAGAGATCCAATTTCTTCAGGTAGTTTACTCAAGTTTGGCTAATAATTAACCAGTGCCTCATAAAATCAGTCAGGATTAGTAAACTGAAGTAGGTGTATCAAGTATCAGAACTGAAAACCTTTACAGAAATGTAACATCATGAACTTAGTTAATACGTTTAACGTGTTTGGGGGAAAACACCACAGCTTTCTAATGATTAATAATACAAACAACACACCCCTGGATTTTTATATATTGTCACCTTTACCTTCAGTGAGAAGTCCAGTGCTCAGTGATAAAGGCCAGTGCGTGTGTGGAAACGTTTTTATTCACGCAGTACACAGGAAGTTCAACGCAGCCTCCTTCCCAATAGATTACTGAGCCATACAGGTGGAATTAGGTCTGGTCTGAAATACCTGCAGTTAATATTATGTGTGAGCCCTGCAAAAAAATTACATTCAAAAACCAAACTTAGTTGCACAATCAAATACTTGTAAGAGATAAATTATGTTTTTGTAATTTGTGTCAGCCCAAACGCTACAAGTCAGTAAGTGGAAGCATGTGAAAAAGTGAAAAGTGTCATTTTTAAAATGAACATGTTAACATAACATTTAACATGTCTAGAAACGAATAGAGGTGAGTAAGAAAATTGTGTTCATATTTCTTGCGATTTGAAAGAACTCAACATTATTTTTTGTCTACAAAGCTTCATTTTAGAGTTGAACTCTTTATGTCCACAGAGAAATTTAGAGTTTTTTCTCGAAATACATTATTAAATAAACGTGACATAGTTGAGACAAATCTCTGCTGACTATTTGCCAAGTGGTGGAAGCTGCTGAAAACCAGACCTGTGCTTTTCAATGGAGTAGATCGATCTCTGCTCTGATTGGCTCAGACGCGTCAGAAACCAGGTAAAGTAACCAATAAGGACACAGTGGCTTCACTGCACCCGGATATTGTTATTATTACAACAAAACATTAGAAGTGTGAATTTAAAATTTATTGGTTATATAAAGTTTAATCAACGAGGACGACATACTGTTTATGTCAACGAATTAAACAATAAATGTCACGTGAATTAGAGGCGTGAATGTTTTCTGTGACAGTGAACACAACCTAGTTGTGTTTATGACTGTTGGACAACAGGCAATTGAATATTCTATTGAACTAATGACAGGCCTCTTTGTTTAACTTTTATAATATGATGTAAACATCAGTAGTTAGTTACAGAAAACTATCCATCACATGTGTTGAAGATGACATAAATCACAGGACACATACCAGCTACAGTACATACTCCTGACTGGAACCAGGTGAAGTGTCGGTATCCGAGGAATGTCAGGCAGATAGCGGCGGATCAGCACCAGGGCCCGGGGCCCGGGGCGGGCGGCAGCCGGGGGAGGAGGGCGACCGGCGGGGGAGGAGGAGACGGGCGGACTTGTTGGTGCTCGTCCCAAACTGCGTGTAGAGGGAGGAGGGAGGAGACAGAGGACCGGAGAAGGTCTTTGGCTCTGTCCCCGGCTGTTCTCGCTGTTAATGGTGTTTGGGTTTTTTTGGAGCGATAAACCGTAAGAAACATGACCGAGGCGAGCGGACTGTGACGCGGACCCGACGCACAGGTACGACCGTTGCGCCGCGTCCGATTCAACTTGTTTTTAAAACCTCGTCGATTAACGCGAGATGTTGATTGGACACACTCTGTTTTTAAGAAACTGTCGTTTTAACTTTTTTTTAAAAAAAAAGAAACTTTTGCTGTGACGTATCGACCTGTTAAATATTAAATCGTTTTATACTGGGAACAGAAAAAGTCGAGTCAAGTGTTCCGGGTTGTTTCTTGCTAACTATTTACCTGTTGCACAATTTGTGGAGTTTTGACCCAGAAGACTGGATGTTAACCGGGGAGTTAGCTGTTAGCTTAAAACTCATCAAAACAATAACATCTGGTCGGTGAAGCTGAACAACTGATTGATAACTGATAGGTAGTGATTGATAACTGATTGATAACGGATTGAATCGTGGTTCTGTGAGGTTCTCCAGCACATTGTACAGGTGTTTTCTGGAGAGGTGCCCGGGCCAACGCCCCTCGAACAGGATGTTAGTCACTGTTACTCCATAACAAAACTCCCAGCTGGGATTTACCTGCACCCCCCTGTGCTGTCAGCTGTGTGTGTTTGTGTCGACTGCACTGGGGGGGGTCACAATTTTTGAGTTTGTGTTCACTGAGCCTACTTTGTCAACTGCATTGAAGTGAAAAGTTGTGTGTTTGTAATGTTGTCTAATGCACTGACTTCATACAGGTTTTGATGTTCATTTTTATTGTTTGATGGTTTTAGGAGCTGCTTATTGAGTTGTATGTTCAGTTTGCAGGTGCTGGGTTTGTCGGAGTCATATAAAAGCATTGTTTAACTGAAGCAGGTGGAACATAAACTGCATGTTATAGTCACCTTCATGAAGGGAGGACCAAATAAATCAAGCAGAACTGACAACTCGGTGTAAATGAATTGTGTGTTTGTTTGATGGCAGCGATTGTTGACATTGTTAACACACAGGGTCAATACAGGGAAAACAAGCAGCCCTGTCACCGCTGTTGCAGGAGTTATTGAGTTATTGAGTTATCGAGTTATTGAGTTATTGAGTTCAGGCCTGTTGTGAGATTTCGGAGCGGTTCATCTTTGTAGCCTGGTGTTTACAGAGGCAGGAAGGCGGGAGCTTAGGGAGGAAGGAAGAGGGGCACAGAGGCTATTCAAAGTCCCTCAGTCTTTCTGGTGTTAATGACAGATCCAGACCTTGGCATCGCTCTTCCATCCACACACAGTGGAAAAACATGGCACCATCATCTGCAGCTCCCTGTGGTCTGATTAAGTTGCTGCAAATTACTTCTTCTCCTTTGTCTTTTTTTTTGTTTTCAGCAAGAGGAAGAGCGTCAGTGCATATTTCAGCCAGCTGAAGGTAAGAGGTTAAAACAAGCCTCCCATTTTTTTTTTCTATCATTAGTGTAGCTACTGCACAAATGAGAGAAACATGCAGTGTAAGGATGATCCCTGTTGGGCTGCTCGCTGTGTGTGTTGTAGGTTTTCAGTGGTCGCAAAGAGATGGACTCGTTGAAAAAGGAGCTGGAGGAGGAGATGAAGCTCGGCACTGATGACCCGAGGAGCCACGCGTGGTACCATGGACATCTGACCCGAGAGGTGCTGAATGGAACAAGCTATTCACTACGAGCTGAGAAGCATGTGTATTAGCTGTTAGTTGACTTGATCGATACCACTCCCAAATCTGTGCAGATGAAAGTTTATGAAACCCTCAACAGCAGCCTGTCAGTATGCAGTTTACTTTGCACACAGACAGGAGCATATATTGTGTTATTCTGGAAGTACGTACATTTACCATTTACTCTAAGCAAAAAAGCTGTTTCCAAAATTATGTAACGATTGCTTAATTTTTTTACACGCACTTTGGCCAGGGTTATATGACAAAAGTTAAATAAAATACAATCTTACATGCGATATGGTGTCAACACACATGTGAACCTGAGTGTCCAGCTGAACATATTCACCTGCTGACTTGTTTTCAGGCCGCTGAGTCTCTGTTTGAGAGGGACGGTGATTTCCTGGTGCGCGACTCAAGCTCTTCCCCCGGCGACTACGTTTTGAGCTGCTTTTGGAAGAGCGGCCCGATGCACTTTAAGATCATACGAGTGGTCCTTCGTCCTAAAAAGGTGTGTCTGTCTGTTGTGTTTATCCATCAGCACCAAATGGGGGACAGTTTTATTTTTAGATTTGAAAATCTAAAATTACATCCCTATTGTGAGATAGATTTTTGTTGGACTAAATCTAGTTTGATATTCAGTATGTGCGTCTCTCCCTCTGTGTGGCAGGGCTACTCTCGGGAGCTGTTCCAGTTCGAGGAAGATCGCTTTGACAGTGTTCCTGCTCTGATCCGGTTCTATGTGGGCGGACGTCAGCCCATCTCCCAGGCCTCCGGCGCCGTGATCTTTCACCCAATCACACGGACCGTTCCTCTGCGCGTCATCAACGAGCAACACACAAACAGCAAAAGCAGCAGTGGAGGTGCAGGGGGAGAAAAGCGCAACGACTCCACCAAGAGACGAAGTTTCAGCACAACGCACGGCGACACTCTGCAGTTGATCAACCCATTGCTAAGGTGGAGAACACGAATACTGCAAAAAACACACTATATGTAGCCAAACAAATACAAATCAACATGTTGATGAACTTCCTTTGACTTATGGCAGAAGTGGAAGTCAGCCTGCCAACTTGGAGAACGTGGGCAGGAGGCCTTCACTTCAGTCTGCACAGTCTGACAGCAACTTACGAACTGGTACATTATTTTTGTGATGTAATGTAATGTATTTCTCAAGCTACAGTATATGTTGAGTAAGCGTTACTGACTCACCTGGACATTGTTGCTCTTCGTCATCCAGGTGTTCAACAGACCGCTCAGAGGGAGGAACGCAGCCCCACCCCCACCTCCCCAGTGTTTCGCACAGGGAGCGAACCTATGCTGAGCCCACGGCCACGAAACGCACGCCCCCCCCTTCCAAGTAACGCGCATGAATTGGCACACATGCATCCTGTTTTCATCCAAGGCGCACAACTCACGCGTGTAACTTCTCTGCGTCTGCAGGTGGGGGTGTCACTCTGCGGGGTTCAGATGGACAGCTGCACCCCAGAGCCCCTCCTAAACCCCTGAGGATATCTACTCTGTTCTCCAGTGGTAGACCTCATCCGCCCGTAGACCCCTCCTCTTTCTACGACGAGCTGGTCATACAGGTAACCAGTATCTTGCTGTCATGATAAAAAGTATCTGTGAATTCTCCATTGGGAGCATACATGTATGTGTAACTGCTGTTCCATCCAGGTGCCACAGGCCAAACGGAAAGGCCATGTGGACAGACTCCGTGCAGAGGAAAAGTGGCAGAGCCGTGCCCGACTCACAGAAACGTCCTTCGGCTTCCTCGAGGCCCAGAAAAACGAGGCGTCGTCAAAGCTGCTGTTTGACACAGAGCTGCAGAGGAAGGCAGCAGAGGACTGGCATTTTGAAAGGCCGCATGTTTGTACTCATGATATTTATTTATGCATATTTAATTGTAGTTTTCAATTATTCCCGTTGGAAGTTGATAGAGGTGGGCTGACAGACAGATCTTATAATGTAGGAAATTCCACATCACAGCAGCCAGATATACAGTGTTAGTATTTATTCTGAAATATCTCAAGTGTGCAGTGAAATTTGCGTAAACACAGCTGCATACTAATGGAACATCCTTATTGCTATCGCAGATAGAGACAGGATCTTGTTTCCAGTTGGATCAGTTTGAGTCACTGCTGTTACCAGAGAACAACCGACCTCTGGAGCCCAACATCCTGCTCACACTCAAAGAGCTCTTTAACCGCTGTGACGCCAACACCACGGCTCTGCACATGCTCAGCGTTGACTGCCAGGTACCGTTTGACTTATTCAAGCCCATTTGAAGAATCGGTGTAGCTATTTAGAAGCTCGCTTAAACATCAGACTTTTAGAGACGACATCTAAAAGAATGTATTTCGAGCTGAAAGACGTTTTTTTTTCTTTTACCTTCTTATTCTTACACTTGCGAGATATAATGAGTGATTTTTACTTACTAGCCTGAAACATCATTCAATAACCTGGATTTAAAAAAAAAACTCTGACTCACCACTCTGTTATCACTGTAGGTAGCACGCATCGTTGGGGTGACCGATGAGCAGAAGAGGATTATGGGGGTTGAATCGGGGTTGGAGCTTGTCACGCTGCCACACGGACACCAACTGCGACAGGATTTGTTAGAAAGGTAACACTTGACATTTAAAAATAGAGAGACCAGCTGTTTGAAGGCAAAGTCAAGACGAATGTTATCTATCTTATATTTTTTAGGCATCATCTCATAGCTCTGGGTGTGGCAGTGGACATCGTGGGCTGCACGGGAACTGTGAGCCAAAGGGCAAATGTTTTACATAAGTTAATCTTACTGGCTCAGGCCCTGAAAGACCACGCTCACAACCTTTACTCCTTCTCAGCTGTGATGAAGGCACTGGAGATGCCTCAGGTGGTGCAACTTTGACAGAGATTTGGTTGTTCTACACAAAGTTATACAAATGTATGGAAACTGGCTAAACTTTCCTGTGTGTACACATAGATAACGCGACTGCAGATGACGTGGCGAGCACTGCGGAGGAACCACACAGAGAGTGCCGTCTTGTATGAGAAGAAACTCAAACCCTTCATGAACTCGCTGAATGAGGGCGATGGTGAGTAGGGGGTGGTTGACATGGAGACGTGTGACATGGCAGTTCCTTTTTGTGCTACGTTGAGTCTTGAGCATTTATATGTTTTTTTTTTTTCCTATAGATTCTGTAGTTCAAGGACCCATAGCCGCGCCACACCTTGTTCCTCTGCTGATGTTGATGGAGGGTGAAGACCCAGTCGAGAACAGCGACCGCGGCTGCCAGCTTCTCTACAACGTTCTCCAGTCAGCTCGCAGTGCTGCGCTACACGCCGAAGACTATCAGAAACACGCACACGCTCTGCTCTCAGGTACACACACGCAGGAAAACCGATCCGCTCTTCTCTCTACGTTAGGCCTAGTTTAAGGTGGAAAAAAAAATATTTCAGTCGGCAAGGAAATAGAACGCTTGCCCTGTGTGACACGCGTATGATCTGATCACATGTCTCTCACACTGTTTCAGCAGGAGACTGGGAGCCGATCCCTGAGATGCTTGAGGCTTTCCGGACAGAGTTCGCCCTGAGGCTGCTGTGGGGTCAGTCTGGTGCGAAGGCCAACAGAAATGAGCGCTACGAGAAGTTTGATAAATGTCTTAGTCTTCTCTCTGATAAACTGGAACCCGTGGAGGTCACCCCACAACAACTGGACACATTAACCTGAGCTGCAGGGCCTCTTCCACTCGGTCAGAGGTGAAATCAGCAGGCAAAGATTACAGAGAGATATTTCTAGTTGGGTTTTAGAGCAACAGAATGCAAAGACACAGACGTGACATTGTGAAGAATTAAAGGATTGTTTTTTTTCCTTTAACTGCCAACATGGTAGGAACTGTCATGTGACATCTCAACACAGAACATGTGTAATAATGGTAATGCAAAGGCCTTTACTGTGAAAAAGGCCGTGTTTGATTCACAGGAAGCCTGCAATCGTTTACTAAAAAACTTGTAACTGTTTACTGTTTTCGGATGTGCATTTCTGATACTGCAAAGAACCTGCATGGACCTGAGTTCGTCCTGTCTGTACATGAACCACTACTGTAAAGGACAACACTGGAAATAGGCTTTCTCACTTCACTATTTCACGGTTTTCGAATGCAAATAAATGAATGTTTACTTTTTGTTTACAATTTGTGATGTTTGTAATCTCCATCATGAATAACACTGTAAAGACACAACAAACACAAGAAATCAGGCTTTTGTTTTGAATTTATGACTCAAATGATACATGTAAATACATACATACGTTATCTTATTAAAAATGAATTGTACAATATTACCCCTTAAATGAAAGAACATTCACGAGTGCAGGACAGAGTGGTGCAGAAGGAGATGGATAAAACCTAATCTCTCAAATCTCTACTCAACAAGCACTTTGCTTCTTGTGACCTCTCAATCTAATCTTCAAATTTGATCTCTGAACCTTCTTCCTCTTGTGCCGAGAACGAAGCAGGAGATAACTCGTGTGCAGCAGCTACCATTTTTTTGAAATGTGATAACATTTCGACATTTTTCCAATTGTGGCTAACGAGAAGATTCAATCAGTTATCTTTAATTGATAACTGATTAATTAATGGTCTTGTATTTGGGAAAACATATCATCATAGTGAGTAGATAATCACAAATTTCCAGTGCACTGTTTTAGTGAACTTGAGAAGCGAAAGTGCGATTGAGAGGTCTGGAGGTTAATATGAAAACAGGTGGTTAAGCTTTATAAAAACCAAAACATGGGAAAATAAAAAGAGAGCACACCATTTGTTTGCTAAAGTCAAGGCCGCTCCAAAAACACAAAGAGCCCAGCCACTTTTGTGCAACACAAACTAAAGACTGAATAATTGTCTATTATCTATTTTAGAGTTGCACACATTCAAATCCGATCTCACAACCTGAGTGTGGGATGATGATCTCTGAAGCAGCACAGAGGCAGCGGCCTCACAATACAAGCAGTTCA
The DNA here is from genome assembly GCA_016785345.1 of Trinectes maculatus. Classification (NCBI taxonomy): domain Eukaryota; kingdom Metazoa; phylum Chordata; class Actinopteri; order Pleuronectiformes; family Achiridae; genus Trinectes; species Trinectes maculatus. The sequence continues at coordinate 63,327 of JAFBJQ010005187.1, forward strand.
CAGGAATAATAAAAATCCAAAATTCTGAATTTGAACTTTGAACCATTTTAACTGTTGTGCTTTTCAATTTCACAAATAATCGCAAAGATTTTTATTTTTTTGAATATATTTTTTAAGAAATCTTTGCTGTAGTGGAAAAACTGTTATAAAGAATTGAGCGCGACCGTCCACTGAGAGATATTTTAGTCTTTAGTGCACTCTCGATAGAGAAGTGGTTTTCATCCAGTTACACGCCATCAAACGTCACATTGCTATGATTACAAATATCACATTATCATTGTCAGGAAAGATTTAGCAGAGGACGGAAAGAGTCAAACGAAAAAAGGAAAAGTTCAGCAGGTTATCAGAAAAGGAATGGGGACAGTGAAGTGGGTGGATATGTCGACACACACACATAAACACACACGCACACACACACACACACACACACACACAAACGTCGTACATGAATCCTCATGTTTGGTTTCAAAAGAGATGGAATCTATTTAAGGTCTGACGGTCTCCTGGAGACGGGGAGTGTGTGATCCGACAGTCTGCCTCCATTAGTCCCTCGCTCACAGTACATACGTCAGCAGCTGATATGAAAGATGTGGAGAACAGCTCTGATTATCATGCAGGACTTGGTATTTACCTTTCGCTCTTAACTTCCATCACAGGTTTTACCTGCCTGACTGTGTTACGGGCTGAGTTTGACGTAGGATGAAGGTATATATCCCTCCTCTCCACTGGCTCTAAGGACTCTCATCCATCCATCTCCCTTATCCTCCTCCATTATGCTTAACTGCTCTCCCTCCGTGATGGAAACGGTGCCCTCACTGTTGCCTGCACACACAAACACACACAAACACACACAAACGTAAGCGATGCACAAATCCAGCAGAGGTCTGTTCACAGCGCGACGTGGCGCTTGAATATGGAAGCTGTACCTTCAAAGGTGTACAGGGCTGTGCACTGGCCAATCGGAGCTTCTATGTCGTCAAACTCGTCGTCAAACTCAGTGTAGATGTTGTGGGTCGGTTGTGCTGCGACAACACTGGAGATACACATATACACGCGTGATGGACAGAAACATTCACGCATACCAACATGATATCTGCTTTTATCCGATTCCACAAATTACTCGAACGGATAAATTCATTTCCAGAGTCAACGTGAGTCTTTTTTTATTTGAACTATCCCTTTAAAACCAGGCCATACCTATGTTGAGTGTTATTGTTGATGGTGTTTGAAGATTCCTCTCCTCCCACTGCCTCCGACAGCCACGACTGCATAACAAATAAAATGCAAAAAGTTGAATATCAATCATCGCCTGTGTGAGTCGCACATACACATGTGTGTGTGTGTGCTAGCCTCATATTTGGCGAGCTCCCCCCTCAGGCGTCCGATGTTCTGAGCCGTCTCGGAGATCTGAGGCTCCAGGCTGGAGGGGTCTCCCATCGCTGGATTCTGCTCGTACACCCCCTTCATCTTCTCCAGCGCGTCGCTGAGGTCAAACCGGGACACAAACGTGTTATTGTTCTGGAAGTGCCAACACTCATTCAGGAAGCTTCTCTCCTGTGCTGATAAGGATGGGTGGGGTGGCCAGACTCACTGAAGGGACACGTCAGACTACTCTCTGTGATGGTGTTTCAGCTCACCCCAAAGAGGTAAACCAGTAAACAAACAGATGTGTACACCTACAGCTATATAATAAATCCATCAGATGACATTTCAACCGATTGTTTACATTTATGATATCATTTAAAAACAATCTAAATCAAATAATAATATATATAAATATTAAATATATAAATATATGCAATATATGCATTATATAAATATATATTAAATATATAAATATATGTAACATATACATTATATAAATATATATTGAATATATAAATATATTATATGTGTGATAAATACATTATATAAATATATATTACATATATAAATATATGTAATATATACGTTATATAAATATATATCAAATATATTGAATATATAATATTAAATATAATACATAAATAATATAATAACAAAAAACAGATCTGAATGATGGGTATCAAGGAAATAACCACGAGCCCCCACCCCCCCAAAAATAACCATTATCACCAGTGCTGTTCTGTTGTCACCTTTGGTCCTGCTCCTTTTGCAGCTCTTTATTGATCTCATCAATCTTCCCCTGCAGCCTCTTCTTCCTCTGCTCAGGAGGAAGATGGGAGAAGTCTTCTGCAGCTGTCGGCTACACACACACAAACACACACAAACACAAACGCACAATTTACTGAGCATCATGCAGTGATGTCTCCAGTTCTTATTCACGTTTCTTAAAAGACACCTCCAATGACAGAAAGCCACAATTTCTCCGTGTCAGAATAAAATATCGAAAAATCCAGATCTGCAAGTAGCAAACAGAGAAAAGAGAAATCTTTGTAGCATCATCTGACACATAATTACCCCGATGGAAAACACCAGTGAAATTCTGGTGCGTATCGAACTGTCTGGACAACTCAGACAAAAACAAGACTCCTTCTCCTGCGATGCCATAATGCACATTTAATTTCACTATCAAAACTATAATACAAAAACAAAAACATTATATCAAGCTCCTGAGATTAGCACTGCCAAACCTTAATCACCCTTTGTTTTTCCAGACCTGACTTTTGAACCACAAAGGAGAAAGTGTGCACTGAGATTAAAGACACAGCAGATTCAAAACGACAAAGAAAAGCAGAGAAACGGTTAAAGTGATATGTCATTATGGCATTACAGAATGAAGGGTCCATTATCGGGGGCTCGCTTTGGGCTAACGTTTCTCTAATACATTCATACACTGTGTTAAATGAGATCCATAAATGGAAAATAGAGCTCCATCTGCCAGTGGGGAAAAAAAATTGATTTTGTAAAATTTTTAATTAAAGAGTAACTTCACCCTGATGTTCTATGGCTTGCACTGATGAAATTAAGTTTATCTTAAAGACCTAATGATATTCTCTGTATCATATGTTTTCGTAAAGTTTGTATATTATTTTTAATTGTGGCACGTTTTGTTAGTGTGTATGTATTTATACACCTTGTATATATTTATGGGTTCAGTAATTTTTGGATTAAAAAACCAAGGAAGTTTGTGAATCCTTCTGGTTTCTGGCTTTACACGTTTCCACCCACAGAGGTCAGTGCAGCACGATCGGGCGTGGAGTTACTCCTTAAACAGTATTTCCCCCCCCCCCCCCCAGCACCAGGATACAGTTAACGAAGCACCTTTACGTTTACCCTCTATGCAACAATAACAAGTGTTACCATGTGCTTTTCAGCATGAGAAATCTAGACGGGGAGAAATAAAGACACAGTGTGAGACAGGTGTCCAACAAACAGCCCTACGGAACGAGACATTTCACAGGGACAGGAATGTTAATGGTGTTTTTACAGGGTCGGAGCGTCTGGGTAAAACTGATCATTTAACCGGGGGGGGGGGACGTGGACACGGCACCGAGGGGGACAGAGCCCACGCCGGGACGGGACAGAGTCACTCACCCACACACGGCCTGCACAATATCTTTCACCAGGAAATCCTAGGTTTGATCCTAGAGACTAAACTCCCTCAGGCAGAGGGAGGGGGGGGGCGCTGCAGCTTGGAGAGGGGGAGGGAGAAGGGAAGAGGGAGGCTGCTGGGTGGGAAAGGAAACGGGGGAGAGAGAGGCGGAGGGGAAAACGAAAGAGGGGAGGAAAAAGGACAGAGACAAGGTGGAGGGAGGAGACGAGACTGGTAAGGAGAGAAGGAGAGAAGGAGAGAAGGAGAGAAGGAGAGAAGGAGAGAAGGGCAGTGAGTCAGAGAGATTCCTGCAATAAAGCAAATAAAGAGTTAAAGAGAGACTGTTTGGGGGCAAGTCTGTGCAGCAGACAGGAATTAGAAGTGGCCCCTGAGGGCAACAGGGTGGTGGGGTAAGACACGAATGGAATGTGAGCTGACTCTAATGTGCACCGCTTTGTTTTCAGCATTCTTTGTTTTGATGCTTTCATTTTCACACAGTGGACAGATGAGAATAAAACACTGTGCCCCGCCCTTACAAATACATATTATACACACAGTATATATATATATATATATATATATATACATATACACACACACACACACACACACACACATATACTTATACTATATATGTGTATGTATATATATATATATAAATATATAAATATATATATATATATATATATATATATATATATACACACACACACACATATAGTATATATATACATATATAGTATATATATACATATATATAGTATATATAGTATATATATACACATACATATGTATATACATATGTATATACATACATATATATACACACATACATATACATATATACATACATACATACATACGTGTGTGTGTGTGTGTGTGTGTGTGTGTGTGTGTGTGTGTGTGTGTGTCTCCCCAAGCATAGATATGAACATTTATTTATGGGAGTTTATCAGGAGGTGACTAAATAACTGCAAAGAGACAGGTTTGACCACAGTTAATAGTTAACCTGTTAGTCACATGACACCTATTCTTAGAAGTGTTTTGAGAAATGTTCCTGGATTTTTTATTTGAAATGAACACATGTGGTCCATTTGCATTGTTTACACTTTACACGCAGAGCTGACACATGGAATGAGAGCCATCATGCTGCCTCCCGGTCCAGTTTAGCTCGGATCACTGAGGCCACCGTTACCATAGATACGGCGATGTTCACAGCTGATCAGACGGAGACACGTGTGTACACGCAGCTTGACATCACTGACACACACTCAAAGCAGACTGGGCTTATAGAGGACATGACCAAACTTGAATAAATTCATCCTGGAGACCAGGAGAATGTTTGATGAGCTCATATGCATGGCACAGATGAATGGACGCACAACTTGGAAATACAAATGCATTACTTTGTTGTGGTAAAGGATTTCAAAATAAATCAATAAAAGCGAATGCAGTATTTTTAGACCCACTCCATTAAGTGCATTGGGACGAACGCGTTATATTGGATTGTTATGGCCTTATGACAAGTTGCTCATCCGGATCAGTGGAACCATATTTGAAGAACCAGATCCAAACAGGACAGAGAGGATATTCAGGTTGTCGTAACAGGGAGGGGAGAGACAGTGACAGGCTGCGCTCCGACAAACCAAAACGTGACAGCGGCTTCACCTTGTGCTTCTTGCTGAAGGGCCAGAGCTTAGCGCGCACTCTCGGCGGGTTGAGGCTGGAGTCAGAGGTGGCCGGTTTGATTCCATGGCTGTAGTCCTCAAACTCCAAATCCCCCGGTCGCTCAAAACCCGACTTGTGCTGCTCTATGAACAGTATCGAGTCCTGCAGAGAGACACACACACACACACACACAACATGTAAGGTCAAAGGTTAAATTATGTTACAATCACCTTGGGAGTAATGGTACAACTTGTTCTATAGTACACACATACATACTCCTGTACACACTTACCTGTTTCTCACTGATTTTCACTCCCGCTGCAGAGATCCCCTCTAGACACTTGGAGATGATGGGCAGCACTTTCTTTTCGATGTCTGAAAACTGGCAGTAGCCCTCCTTGAGCCGCCGGATCCGCCGCTCATCCATGTCCTGCAATTTCTGTCCAACGCACAAACGCACGACAACCTTTCCTTATTTTCATATCATAGTCGGACTGTCTCTGTTTACGTGTCATACGTGTTTGGTTTGTATAAAAATAAACGATGTGAACGAGGGTTTGTGTGTCTCACATTGAAGATCTGCGGTATCTCTGAGTAGTAGAAGTTGTTTTGCTCCTTGTTGTATTTCTGCAGCTCGGCGGCGTAGTCGTTCCTGCACTCCTCCGCCACGTGCATACGGGCATGGGCGTGCTGCTTGACCTTGAGAGCGATAAGGGCAGGTGGGGCGGTGGAAGGTAAAGGAAGGGGAAGATGGAGGGATGCGGGGGGGTGGGGGGAGAGGGGGAAGATGCAAAACAAGATGCAAAGAGGGAGAAATGCAGGAGTGGATGCAGGCGGGGGGGCAGAATAGGAGAGGGGAGGAGTTTATCATTCATCCTCCAGTGTTAATGCTAAAGAGTGTGTGTGTGTGTGTGTGTGTGTGTGTGTGTGTGTGTGTGTTTACTTTCTCCACATCGAGCTTTGTGGCGTTGAGGTCACTTTCCGTTTTCTCTGCTTGTTGTGATGCTTTGTCAGCTTCCGCCCATTCCTTAGCAAAGCGCTTCTTAGTCTGCAGGCATAAACACACACACAAACACGCACACACACACACACACACACACATTAATAATTTCCTGAAGAAACTTTAATGATGCAACTGTAAAATTAAATTTAAAAAACTCTTACAAAACCTAGGTGCAATTTGCGATACTGTATTTTTTCTGATACTTTGGCTGAATGAGCCTTTAAAGTGGTGTGTGAATGTGTGTGTGAGAGGACGCACAGACTGACTCACACTCTCCAGGTGTTTGAAGCTGCCCTCTAACGTCTGCTGGGCCTTCTTCGCATCCAACAGGTGCTGGAGAGAGAAAGAGGCCACACTGAAGGTGCTGCAGTTTGACATGGAGACACATTCGGACCCCCCATCCAACCCCCCCCACACACACAGACCCCCCATCCACCCCCCCCCACACACACACACACACACACACACACACACACACCCCTCCCCCAGCGTGTCTCCCACCCCTCTCTCACTGCTTTCCGCTCATGTTTGAGCTCCTGCAGGTACTTGGTGAGCTCCACGCAGATGCGGGTCATCATGTTTTCGGCGATGAGCTCCCGCTGGCCGGCGTAATCGTTCAGCTCGTTCAGGATGTCCTGGAACGAGGCGTGGTTACTGAACCTGCCGCGGGACGAGACGAGCAATTAGGCAAATCACTTACGAACCAATCAGTTCATTTCATCCATTTCTGTAACTCGTTAGACATGACTCTTACTGTAAATTATTATTATTATTATTAGTAGTAGTAATAGTAGTATTTTTATTATTGTTGTTATTATCATTATTATTATTATTGTTATTGTTATTATTGTTGGGGGGGGGTTGGTGAGATTGGGTGAGACAGGCGAGATGAGACGAGGAGTTAATTGAAACTAGACATTTGATTGGTCTCTCACTTGCAGTCTTGCTCCTCCTTGCTTCCTCGTTTGGCGTATTTCTTTGTTAGACCCCTGTTGGACAGAATCAGAGAAGCACTGTGACTCACTCTTAAACACACACATAAACACACACCCCCACCCCCCGTCACACACATGAGTGCTGGACTCACCTGAGTTGCTTGGCGTAGCTCTGCTCTATCTCCGTCCGTTCCTTCACGAACTTGATGTAGCGCTCCACCAGGTCGATGCCCGACTGCGTGTGCTTGTCAATGCCATCGTACTGGTCCTGAAGGAGGAACAGCACGGAGCGACACGTTTTATGTACACACACACACATGCAGGGGGAATCTCCAATATCACAACAAACCTGCAGCGCCAGCTGACAGTCTAAATTCAGTTACACAACCATTAATGCACAATCCAGTAAAGGAAACACACAGTGACCCTGAGGCGGAGAAGGCCTCAGTGTAAATGTTAGATGGTCGGTGGAGTGAAAGTGAGACTGAAAGAAGAAGTGAAGCTGGGAAAGCGATGATCTGTTTCTGCTCGTCTGCCACAGACGTCAGAACGGAACTGAAACGATCGACTCATTAGTCACTTTATCGAATGCAACTTTCCATAACTCGTCTACGGGATTTTCCTCACTCAGCTTTGTTTGTGTTACTGCATATTTGGCATATTTGACCAAAAAAAAAAAAGAATACGAGTCCATTCCATTTTATTCAACTACTTTAATCCGTGATTTAAATTGTTAATATTTCAGATCATTTTTTGGATCGACTGATTATTTCAGCTCCAACCAGTTTGTTTTCATCAGGCTGTGGACCTGCCACATAACCCCACACACAAACACGCACACACCCACACAAACGCACACATTCAGACACACACCCACACAGTATCCTCCCTCCTTTCAGCTTCTCAAACAGAGTCAAACAGTACAGGGTGTAGTAGAGAATAAAAGCGCACACAGGCATTACTCTACTTTCAAGATTCCTCTTTACAGGTATCTGTGACTTTAAACACACACACACACACACACACACCTGCAGACCGGTTAGACAGGTAAGATTTGTCCTCCCTCTCCCCACTGGCTTATACCTACACAGTGTTGTGGCATTTTACTACAGAGCTTCACAAACGCACAAACCTACACAGAGGACACACGAGAATCTGGACACACTAATAACAGGGTGGTTCTGTTGTTGCTTCTGTTATGAAACACACAGAGAGACTGGACGTTGACGCTGTGTGTGTGTGTGTCTGTGTGGGGAGGAGGAGGGGGAAGCTAAATGGAGATCAAACTGGAACACGGTCAGCGATGTTCTGGATATAGGAGAAGGGAGGAGGAGTGGGGGGGTGGGGGGGGGACGATATGAGAGAAGTGGACATTTCCCTGCATCAGGGACAGAGAGGACGATCTGGCAACATGTGAATGTTAACGAGTTTGTGAAGGACATAACATGTAACACACTTACATAAGTGTGTGTGTGTGTGTGTGTGTGTGTGTGTGTGCGTGTGTGTGTGTGTGTGTGTGTGTGTGTGGAGGAAACACTGATAGTGAAACGGAGAGCGTTCAGGAATGAGATAATCATTAGCTCAGTGAGAACCTCCGCCCTGCGACTGACGGTCCCCGGGGCCTCACTAAACCCTGAGGCCAGCCGGACCCGGACCCGTCCCAGTCCTCTCTCTCTCCCTCTCTCTCTCTCTCTGACCAAACACAGCCGCACTTCCTCCCAAGTAACAAAACATAACATCATATCACGAGCTGCCACACAACAGCATCTTCCATTTCTAGTCAGTAAGTAAATAAATAAATTGAAACACCTTCTTTCAGTCGTTTTATCCATGCAATAAAAATAGTTCTGTAAAAATCGTCAGTCACAGGATAAAAATGAATGAAATCAATATAAAACTCACAAATACTACAAAGTCAAATCTCTGTGTATGCGCACAACAATTGTTGCTGTTGTTGTTGTTTTGTTTTGACAGGCAGGAAACAAAACACAAAGATCAACTTATGACAACAGCAACAAGAGCAACAAACAAGAGTAGCCGAAATTCATCAGTTCCATCCATTCCTTCAATATCTACTACTTGTTGCCATGGCTCGCCATGTAACCATGGCAACCACAGAAACTAGTGCGGGAGACAATGCATCAGCTGATTTGATTGTGATTTTCCTAAATCAAAGCTTACGCCTCCTCGTCCACAGAGAACACACACACACACACACAAACACACACACACACACACACACACGCACACACACACACAGGAAGTCTGAAGGCCCTGTACTACAGTCACTGTGTCTGAGCTGTGAAGGTAGTCGAGCCAGGTGTGGCTGTTGTGTAACTACCTGCAACGGCCAACAACAATTTAACACACAGCTTCACAGGACATGTAAAGGATGAAAAGAGACACTACAGGACATGTACGTCTGAGCAGACACTTTGTGTGTGTTTGGGACAGCAGTGAAACATTATCACAGCAGAGAGTAGAAACATCCTGTTTGTCGCCGCTCATGTGACGCGTTGACTTCCTGAGCACACAGGTGATTGTTTTCAACAGGACTGACGTGGTTTATGGTGTTATGTTACGCTATGATCCTGGTTCCACAGGTCAGGAGTGTCAAACCATTTGTGTGTGTGTAAACGCACATTTCCAAAGATACAAATATGTGTCGACATTTTTGCCAAACGTCTCCGGAGGTGTGTCTGACGCTGACAGACGACACAGGCAGGAACGCTGTCAACGCTCCACGAGTGTCAAGCCTCAGATTTAACCTGGACGCTGGTGCGATTCCGCTGGTTGGGAAAACGTTTGACGTTTGCACCTGAAAGACGCCTGAAAGACAATGAGAGGAGATCCATCGCTCAGCGTCTGATGTTTGAGAACAACCACACATCCAGTTACAGCTCCGTAGATGTCACCACATATTTGACGGATGAGTCACATAAACATCACATCAGACTTTATCAAAGTTTTTGGGGGGGACTCATTGATGATGGTGAAGCCCCAGTGGATGATGCGTTCACTGACTCATTGATTGTGTCAGCTCTTGTATTGATGGTAGGTCGGAGTTTTTTCGACAGTGAACCCGGGTCAATGCGGCGCGTCAGCTCCTTATCAACAAACGCCGCATGAAGGAACGGCCTCGCCCACTCGGTGCCGACGTGAATCACCTCCGAGGCACGTCGTCTGACTCGGACCACAGTCACAGCAGGAGCTGGAGGAGAAGACTCCTCTCTCTGCAGGTTTCGCTGCCAACTATTACACCAACTGGAGTGAAAGTACACGAGTCAGGACGTTCTGTCTGACCCAGAACCTACACCTACACAAAAACAAACTCTTTTCAAATCCCCCTGCCTGGGATCAGGAGAGAGCTGAAACACTCACACGACAGAAAACGAGTCGACTCCTATCCTGATGATTCATGAATCGTTTCGCCAAACAAAACAAAAACAAACAAATGTTTTCTTCCTGCTTTGTGAACACAGTAACATTTGGAGCCCTGATGTGACAAAAACAAGAAGAAGTCAACATCTTGGGACACAGACGACTGTGATGTCCATTTACCTCCTGGTCTGTGACTTTGAATAGATCCAGCAGTGGCTGTCATAGTCGCTGACTCGGCTCATTCCGCCACTGGTGTGTGTTGGGGGGGGTCGGGGGGGGGGGGTCTGACCTGTCTGTGAATCACAGCTGACGCTGACCAGATGTTGTGACCAGATGTTGTGACAAAAGCCACCTCCACAACGTCAACCCTACATGGACGTCCATCACATCAACACTGCTGTCACAGGGTCTGAGCACGCGGGACAGGGACAAGAAGGAGGAGGAGGAGGAGGAGGAGGAGGCCTGATCCCGGGTGTAAGGTGGCGTAACACACCTTTAACCTACGTCCTACAGGGGGTTGGTAGATAACAGAGGAGGAAGAGAAGCTCTCTCGGTGTTCTACTGGGTTTCTGCTCAGGTATGAAGCAGCAGTGTCCCGGGCTGCAGACAGGACTCACAGGACTCACACAGGACAGACAGGACGGTGGGGAAAAAGAGTCCACTCTACATGTTGTGTAGACGACAACTACAACAACAACAACACAGTCCTCAGGTGTTTAGATGGTTTGTCCACATCTCCAGACAAGAGGACAGAGACACAGAGACACAGAGTCAGAGAGTCAGAGTCACAGAGTCAGAGAGACAGAGAGTCATAGTCAGAGAGTCATAGTCAGAGTCAGAGTCAGCTGTTCACTCACCCACAGATCCGTCCCCCAGTCCATGTCTGCAGGAGACCACACGTCCCAGCACAGTCCTGTCCTCTCCTGTCCTGTCCCGCCGAGTGGACAAGGAAAAGTCTAAAAAGATCTCTCTCTCTCTCACACGCACACACTCACACAGGCGCGCGCGCACACACAAAGGCAAACACGCGCGCGCACAATCGCACACAAACACGAAACTTTCCCGAGTGTGGCGAGCGGAGATGGCGGAGGAAATGTTTGGAGGAAGTCTACGCCTTCTCTCTCTCTCTCTCTCTCTCTCTCTCTCACTACACACACACACACACACACAATAACACACACACAGACACAATAACACAGTACGCTGCTTCAGGTCCCAGAGAGAGGGGGAGAGAGGGGGAGGGGGAGGAGGGGGGGCGTGGAACTAACCACCGGCGCTTCTGTTTGTTTTATCTCGACAAAGCAGCTTGAAGTTATTTTCAGCATAAATGTTAATGAGCCTCTTAATAATTACAAACACACACACACACACACACGCACACACACACATGCACACGACTGATTAAAGTCGATTGTTATTGGATGATGAAGAATAAATTAAAGTCATCGATGAGGTCGAGGCTGAGATTATAAGGCAAGAAAATTCAAAACATTTCTGTGGTCTTGTTACAATTTGACCATTTCCTGTATTTTGTGGTCACATGATGCATTTTATTTTCTTTTTGTTAGAGGCCCCCAGAGACTAACTATAATGAACTATTTCATATAAATCACTGTCTAACTATGCATTCAGCCCTTAGTTCTAGTCAGGTTGTCTATATGGCCCCTTAATGTAAACACAATTTTATATATATATATATATATATATATATATAGACACACACACACACATACTGGTATACATACTGGTATGATGGAGCTAATCGAACAGTTTCACATCCTGTTGCGTAGTCAAATCTATGAAATCCAACAGCGCCACCAGCAGGTCAAAAATACTGTCGCACGTGCTTGGAGACAGTTTATTATTAAGGCACGAGAAAGGTCCCGGTAAAAAAAACAAACAAAAAAAACAATAGGAATTAAAAATAAAGCAATTATTTCTAATTAGTGAAATAAAATGATTAATATGAGTAATTATGATTAATAATGATTCATTTTTCAGAAGCAGTGATCACAATGTAACTGAATAGACATAAAAATTACTAATATTTTATATTGTTTTTTCTATAGATATTGTTGGCAGTGAATAAGACAATGATCCTCCACTACACAAGGGTCAAGTGCTCCATAGCCAGTAGGGTTCAGGGTGCACAGGAACACTTAGCGACTGATCTGATCTTCATGGAAACAGTCTTGAGGGAGTAGTTCCAGCCTTTCCAGGTTTGCCAAATGACGTGGACGTTTTCAAATGCAATGGCGCCATGAGGCGCGTACATGCCGTTGGGGTTGGCGTGGTGGCAGGCGTTGTACCAGAATCCACCGAGATAATACTGAGCACAGTTCTTCTCCCACAGATCCTGGTCTTTGTCGTAGGTGGTGAACTTCATGGCGTTGTGCGGTGTAAAACTGTCCCCTAGGAATAAAGGAAGAAAAAGCCGAGTTGTAATGTAATTGATCAGGGTATTGTAATTGATATTTCAATGTTTTCTGTTTAACCGGGCCCTTTATGTGCCCCGCCCTGACCCCTGGTGGCTGGATGCAGTAAAGGTCCCACGCCACCGAACCAGTGGATGGGACCAAAGGTCAAATCGTTTTTTCCACATACTCAGTTGTTAAATCACAATGGATGACAAGGACTTTTCCATTTAACATGACATTCCAACCCACACATCCCAAATGAACATCCACATAACGACTCCCACCTGCTCCTCCACCGGCGAAGCTGCCCAGGTGAAGCTGATATCCTGCATTTTCAGTGTCGATTGAGAAAGAGGAATACTGAGCCCAGGCTTGATTCCCATCCCAGTCTTCCATGTCCACTCGCAGCTCATTCTTCTTCCTCATCGTAAGCAAGAAAATGTTGTCCAGGCCTGACGAGTCACACACAGCTACGTTTTATTTGACCTCCTCTACTGGGGCTCGGTACATTAATTAATCAAACATATTCACTTTTATTGTTGTTTTTTTTTCGTCTAGTACTTACCAAGCCAGTATTCTCCAGCAACATTCCCAAATCCGGCCTTATACTGTTCCCAGGGCCTGAAGAAGTTTTCATTCCCATTCATCCTCCTCTGAAAAACCTGGAAGTTAAATACAATACAAAATACATTAGTAGGCTACAAATATAAATAAATGGACTTCAGAAGACTAAAAACAAATCAGAAAATCTCTCAATAAAGTGGGTATCGTATTAATACAAAAGTATTAGTACACATAAATAAGTATAAATGGGTGTACTGACAGTCCATCGGCCTCCGTCAGATGTCATGTCACAGTAGACATGCAGGGGTGTGGTGGGACCTCCCGGGTAGATGGTGTACACCCCACTGGAGCTGGTGTTGTCATGGCGATAGATGTCGTCACAGTCGATGGGCAGGTAAAACTGGGGCTCCGAGTGGACGGGCGCGGCCCAAAACAGCAGAGTCAACAGTAACATTACCTGGAGAAGAGTGGAAGGAGATCGATGCGTTTTGATGAGAATATTTTCTCTCAGGCTGTTTTTTTTTGTTTTTAAACTCGTGGCCGTGTTCACCATCTTCTCCGATGTCCTATATTAGAATAATAGTGATGAAATTAAACACTGATAAATATGATACTGGTTGAGTTGTTCAGACCTGGATGTCTCTATGGAGACTTCTCCCTATAGACGTTTTGTAAAAACGAAGATCAAACATCTGTTTCAGTGCGTAAACTTTGTACTCATTTCGCTGAATTTGCATTTCCAGTCATGTTCTATGTACATCGACCTCAGTTTCTGCTTAAACCACTCCACACGATAACATTAACTGTGATCATCGTTCCTGATCACCAGGAAATGAAGAGAATAAAACGCTGCGTTGTCACGGAATGAAGTGATCTCAGTGTTCAAAGTGACATTTTGTGTCGGCTTTAAACCTCTGATCAGTGAACAGTGAACAGTGAGTCATCTGGTCACTTACCTGAGTCGCCATGGTGCAGCTGAGGTTGGACTCTGTCTGTTCAAATAAGTCTCTGTGGGAAACAGGTCAGTTAAATACAGGCATATCTCCAGTGGCATGTGACGCAGTCAGATTGGACTAACACACACCCACATCAGCGTTATTTTACTACCCCGGGGTTTTCGGAATTACACAATCCCGGAATATCACTCAACACTTTCAATTTCATCCCAATAATGCAGTTCGCTACAGTGTATGATGATGTCTAATGTATAATTTCTATAACATTCATCCATTATCCACCACTTTTTGAGGATCGCACAAAAACCAAAAAATAGGTAGGAAACACACAGGACAGTTTGCCAGCTCGTCACAAAGAAGCATAGACAAACAACAACAACTAGTCACACGCAAAAACCACACACACACACACACACACACACAGTGAAAACACACAGTGAAAAACAATCTGGCCGTTCTTATCATTTGTGTATGTGTAGACAGAAAGTGGCCAAGATGAACCTCATCAGTCACAGGACGTCCAGTGACGCTCAGGTCACCATGCAGAAGATCAACATCAGGAGGACGGCGACGCCCTGCACAACAATGAGGCACGGTGACTTATTGTTATGTATGCGGCGGCACTGTTTTCTGTGTTCACCACTGTACATCAGCGTGTTGACATCTGACTGGAATTAAAGGTGATGGGTCCCAATCAGCCCACGGCGCCGTCCCAATTACAACGCCGCCAGGAAGTATCATCTTATTATGGCTCTAATACGCTCGCTCATTAGAGTTCTCAGAAGGCGTTTTTCATTTGAACGCGACATAAAGAGGCAGAGACAGTTATCTGTCGCCGGTTTCTCACCACCCCCCCCCCCCACTCTCCTCCGACCCCCCCTGCTGGAGTCAGAGCAGAGTCGGTAGCTGCTTGACATTAACAGCGCGGTTATTGATGGCTCATCCCGAACAGAGAGAGGAAATCAAACCCAGAGGCCTCTGAATGATGGTCCCGAGAAAAGGTCAATGAAAAGTTGATTTTTTTTTTCTTTACTTCATTCTCATGTATCTCTCTCTCTCTCTCTCTCTCACACACACACACACACACTGACTTTTCTTCTTATCTCTGCTGCTGCATCTCTTCAGGCGGAGGCGGAGGAGGAGAGGGGGGGGCTGTAACGGATGGTTTTCTGCTGGGTTTTGCTCCTGATGACAGATAATCCATGTTAATAAATGACTCGTGAGGTCGTCACTACGTAGCTGAGGGAGATGAAGGAGGAAAAGAACATTTGTTTTCAGTGTGAGGCCTACACTACCTGCATGGCCAGATATATACGGACACCTGGACGTTACACTGCTAAACCACGGGGGATTCATTATTCTGCCAAAACATCATTAACTGCTTTTCATTATCGCTAATGTGTTTGGCTAATTTGAGGATAAAGAGTGGAATACAAAGTTGCTGCCTGTGTTGTGATTGATGCAACTCGTACAGGAGAGGAAAGACAAGGGGTGGGGCGTCTCCATTCATCCTGCATGTGGTTAGATAAAGATGATAACGACATGTTCTTATACATGTTGCATATTTTATATCAAAAGTTGTCTTTACTGTCTAAAGAGCACTTTTCATTCTTTTCTCTAATGAGCTACATGCAGCTTGGAGGTCACAGGTCACTGACCCCTGATCAATATTATGCTTCGGATGCGTTCACCAGATATCGTAGTATGAGACAGAACAGGAAATATATAACGTTGCCATCAGGGAATATTTTGCATTTTGGTTCCAAGTCTGGACCCAGAAACCAAAACACAGAGCTGGAAGACTCAATAACAACCTGTATTACAGAGAGCACGCCGTTCTATCATTCATTTACTTTACTGTTGTTGTTTTTGTTTTTGTTTTTTTTGCTCCTTGTTTTTCAGCAGGTGATTTTTGCTAACACACAAACCAAAGCCCACACTAACAGGTGTTTATCAATGAAATGAATAGCTGCAGTGTTTCCCTGCACCACTGGATGGCAACGCTCCTCTCCCTGCATCTCTGCAGCCTCCATCACACACCCCACACACACACACA
>JAFBJQ010005198.1:0-71354 GCA_016785345.1 Trinectes maculatus
CAAAAGCCTCTAATTTAATAAAAATGCAGTGGTAAACAAACAAGTATTTTTTGTGAGACGACAATAATGTGGTACGTTTTAATTGTGCGACAGCGATGACGTAATTACCGGCGCCGAGAGTAGTGTCCGAAAGTGTCCGAAAGATTTTTCTGTTGAGCTCACTATATAGTGCACTACATTTATTTCCCTATATAGGGAGTAGGGAGTAGGGGTTAGGGGGCGATTTCGGACACAGCCTATGTGTTTTGTACTGAACTGAAGCGACCCCTGTGCAGGCCAACGAGAGGCTTTTCCTGACGCAGTTCAGTCTCTGTGGGAGCGGCATTAATCCCACAGACCATGAATATGGCCGCATGGGGGCGCTGCAGGTCAGGTTGTAGGATCTCACATATCCAGATATATGCCAAAAAGAAATCTTTATAAATGGGATAATTAAACTCCGATAAAAAAAACCACACACTTATTCTGCTCTGTCACTAAACTGGTTTTACACGTTAATTCAATGGATGGTGCCCCACAGCGGAGTTGATGTCAGATCTCAGATGGAAAGGAATGGAATAAGAATAAGAATAAGAATAAGAATAAGAATAAGAATAAGAATAAGAATAAGAATAAGAATAAGAATAGGAATAAGAATAAGAATAAACTGAATTTAGTGAGAAATAACAACATTTTCTTTGCTCAAAACCAGCACATTTCACTCACCCTCGTATCTACGTATTTAGAAATGAATTTAAATTTGTAGACTTACCTGGAAGGCAGATTTCTCAGGAGGCTCCTCCTCCTTGGTCTTCTCTTCCTCCTTCTTCTCGTCGTCCTCTTCTTCCTCACTGTCTGTCTCAAACAGGTAGTAGTCACCACTCCTCACCACTGGAGACAGACAGTAATCACATTATACACATTATACAAGCTCATGGGTTGGACAGGTTACCTGCGTAATTCAGAAGACTTACTGGAAGCATGGTTTACCCAGGGTCTCCACCATCCCTTCTTGTTTTCGTTA
Source organism: Trinectes maculatus (assembly GCA_016785345.1). Lineage (NCBI taxonomy): Eukaryota > Metazoa > Chordata > Actinopteri > Pleuronectiformes > Achiridae > Trinectes > Trinectes maculatus. The sequence continues at coordinate 1,004 of JAFBJQ010005198.1, forward strand.
CCTACAAATCAAATATTTATATAAAACATGGAAGCTTTACATCAACTAATTCTGGATGTGAGATCTATGTATCCCAGTCTGTTACCATGACAACAAATCTTAATTTACAGACCTTCTGCGAGGCAGCTGTCCTGGGTTAAACTCAACATTTTCTCTTTTCCTCTGCGAAACTTCTGCTGTCGAGACTTAATCCTCTCCATCCTGAATTCATGACAAGAATAGTGTCAGACCAGGTCCAAGGACCAAGACCCAGGACCAGGTCGGCTTTATCTTTGACCATCAACTGCTCTTTTCAAACAAGGGACGAAGTGTCTGTTACAACTATGGCCAGGTCTGATTTGAATGAAATGTAAGAAGCTGCAGCCTGATGTTTAAAGGTCTTCTTCAGTCAGATGGACCTGCCATCTGAGTGAGTCCTCTGTTGGTCTTTAGTCTTGACTCAGGTTTAGTCACATCTGGAAGTGGTTTCATAGGTATTAGTTAGACTTGAGTCTTGATCTAACTCGCCTCATTCTTACTGCTTTGACTGCCTTATCTCATTTTCAGTCTTCCATCATTACTTTGACTCAGACTCATCTGGTTCACAGGCTTGACGCATCTCATTTTCAGTGTTTTGTCTTTTGAGAGTTGCCTTCTTTTCATTGTATTTTCATAATACCTTGTTTACCATCTCTCTGCTCTCTCTCATCTCTGTGCTCAACAGCAAATACACCTCCAGGGACAAATAGCATGGGGGGGGGGGGTGGCGTTGGACCCTGTTCTTTTGTTGAAGTTGTATTGGTGTTAGGGGGGGGGGGGGGGGTGGCGTTGGACCCTGTTCTTTTGTTGAAGTTGTATTGGTGTTACATTTGATGTTTTCATGGAGACTGTCTAGAGTGTAGAATCTTTTGGGATATTTTTTACTGGATTTACTTTAGGGAATTTTATCTCAGACTCATCAGAGTCTTTGTTCTGTTGAGACTTTGTCCTAGCTGAAAAGCTTGGAATTGTTTTGAACTTGTGGCAGGCTTTACTGGAGCCCTGATTGTGTCTTACTGTCTTTTCAGGAGGTCCATGGATGTCTTTTCCACCTCCAGTCTTGCTCTGACAGCTTTCACTGTGGATGCTTGGAAGAGCTCTGCCCCCCTTCAAGATACCCACACATTAGTGTTGTGTGACTATGCTGTTCGTCTTTGTGTGTATGCTGTAAGTGTATGCTGTCAATGCGTACCTGGAGGCCAGTAGTTGTGTATTTTGCAAGTCCAGGACCACATACAGGAAGTAGTGACTCCTGAAGACTCTCCTCTGCAACAACAGGAAACAGAAACAGACGCCGTCCCAGATGATTCCTGCCTCATCACTTGGCAGCTCACACTGTTTATTACTCTGTTGCTCGGCTGCAAACAGCAAGAACATGTTGGAAATGGCAGAGAGAAAACAGGTAGACAATAGACAAACTATCACAAACACCACTTCCATTCCATTTTGGATTAGTCTAAGTCAGTTGGTTATGACACAAATACCTCTTGGCTTCATGCCGGTTTTGACCCTGACTCGTGCTGGTCACAGATTTTTGACTTTTATGAACTTGAACACTGCCCTGACTCTAAGCAGTCTACTGGCCTGAACTTGTTGGCAACAGACTATTATTACATTTGTGACGTTAGTTTTGGAAACTGTAGACAGCTGTAGAATAGGCAGACAGGTGTACACGCACAGACAGGTAGACAGACAAGAAAACCTACGTTTGCTGTATCCTTTGATGGTGCAGGCCAGACTGAAGAGCTGAATCAGCCAACAGTGATTCAAGACCAATGACTTAATGAAACCACATGCCAGGATCTGACAGACAGGCAGGGACACAGACAGGTAGAAAGACAGGTGCTCAGATAGACTTCACCATGTCATTTTAACTAATGAATGACTGTGATAATGATGTTGTGTCTTACAGACAGAATATTCTTCATAGTGATGACGAACACATTGTAGCCAATCAGACAGTCCCAGTATACCAGGATGGATTTGACTGGTTTCATCAAGAGTTCTCCACCCACCAACAGGAAGTAAAAACAGGCTACCAGGTAACCCATACAGAAGATGCTAATCCTGGCACAAAAGGGAAGTGTTGGTGTTTGTTTCTTCAATAATTTCTGTAATAATTTAATATTTTTCTCAACAGACATAATAAAGAAACAGAAAAAATATATAGTAATAAAACAAAAAGCAGCTATTGTCCTTATTATAGACTGTTCAGCATGGAATTTGACTAAAATTCCACATTTTACAAAACATTACTGTTCACTGTGTGAATAATACTCACAGAGTTACAGGTATAGTTTTATTAGAATATGAAGTTTAGTAGAATATTGTATATCCTAATGTAGATGGTCCTTTAGGGTAGATCTTGTGATTTAATCCTACAGTTTGTGATATTAACCTAAAGTTATAACAAAAGGAGAAAACATTACTTGTTACTAACCCTAACCTCACTCACTCACCTGGTGGTTCCAGTGATGAAAATGATGGTAAGGACGAACCAAAACATGTAGCTGAAGATGATGACCTTCATCATGTCAAGGTAAGACCTGAACACATAGATACATAGAGCGATGAAAAATGCAGACAGGTGGACAGACAGACAGGCAGATGGTGTGTGAAGCTTACCTGCACAACATGAAATCAGGGACCGTGTTGAGACGCAGTTGTCTGATTAGATCACAGATTTGTCCACTGTCTCCATCCAGCTCACCGTTGTCTCCAGCAAGGATCTGAACTGACAACTGAAGCTCCTCCTCAAATACCTGCAGCTGCATCGATGCTCCAAGAAGGAGCAAAAAATCATCTGAAAGGTCAGGAAACACACAGCTGCACTGATTTGTTTGCACAAAATGAAAATGAAACCATACACATTTGGAAGTTGATTTTTTTTACAATCTTGTGTTGAATATAATTGTAATTAGTAAATTATGATGATCTTACAGAGGAGGAAGAGTGAGTTTGGTGGTGTCAGGTAATCAGGAAGGAAAAGCCATTTCACCACATTGGAGTCCATGTTGAAGGATGGAGGTCTCCAGGGATAATCTGAATAGAAAACAGATAAAAATCTTACACATCTTCTGTCAAAAGCCCAAAAATAATGTAACTTGATCTCAGATTTGTGGGCAACTGTAATTTTTAGAGTTGCAGTCAGGTTTAAAGGTCTGACCCTAGTCTTTAAGATTCTTCTCAACCAAGTAGGAAATAACACACAAGATAAGATATTCATTTGTTAGTCCTACAGTGGAGAAATGTCACCATATCTTAAATATCTTTCATAAATATCTTTCATAAATATCTTTAGGAAACTTGAACAAGTCCACTACTAAGCCTGCTATGTACAACTTCTGAAGAAAAAATTGCTAACTTTCATCGTCACTGTCAACAGGTTGTGAGAATGTACCTTTACAGGCAGCAGGAGGGAATCCGATGCACAGCAAGTACTGGAAACACAACAGCCCTGACAGGAAGTAGCAGTATTTAGGCCACAATGAAGCAATGCACTTCCTGCTGCGACGTGACAAGACAACGATGAGGCCAAAGGCATGGCCTACAGCAAACAGATCCATCCGCTGACCAATTACGTTTACAGCCAGAAGGAAGCAGGTCTGAGAGGGAGCATTGGAACGTTTTAGACAAGAACAAGTTGACTTGTTGCTATGCTTATATTCATGTGTCTCACCTCCAGTCCAAACTTGTAGAAGAAGTAGTTCATGAAGTATTTAATACAGCTTAGCAAACTGTCGTCCAGGTGACACCTGGTAATATCGTGAAACAGTGTTCTGGTGTTGGGCGGAACTATGTTATGGCGGAGACGGTAGAGCTCCTGATGGCGGTAAATGGTCACCTCGAATGCTAACAGTGCTAACATCATCAGGTTATACTGTAAAAATGAAACAAATTAGAAAAGTTGTTAGCACAAGTTGACAGCACCACGTGTTTCATTTCATTTTGTTTTAATCCACAATTATTTATGATGTCAATACTTACCCTAAGGTAGTCAAGCAGTTTTCCATCTGTCTTGTGAAGCCCCACCCACTGGGCGGGGTCAACTGGACCAGAGTACAAAAAAGAGTGAGAAAGGTCGGTGCTGGAGTTATCAGGCTGCAAAGAGACAGACAGGTCAAAGACAGACAGACAACCGTACAGGAAGACAGTTATGCCATCATTTCAATGTTTACCATGGTGCAGTTGGAGGAGTATTTGTTTGGCTGAACGACGTTGAGTTGGTATAACATCTTACAGATGGTCACAACACAGGTCCACACTGTACAGACCCCTGACAGCAGGGGGCGCCATGCTCTGCAGGGCAGAGCCACGCCCACACACAGAACAAACAGCAGGTTAAAGACGCACACCTAAACAGATGGAGAGGAAAACGACAAACAGTGAGATAGTTCAGACAGAGAGACAGACAGTGAGACAGTCAGACAGGGAGACAGTTCAGACCTCTTTCACAGAGACCCAGATGATGTACAAGGAGACGATCTTGACGATGTGTAATTCCAGGAGCCACCATAGGAAGCGCTGCAGGCGTTGCAGGGAGAGGAGGAGGCGCAGGAACAGCACAGAGAGTCGATCCACCACCAACCTCCAGGAAACCAGCACTGCGGACGAGATACCAGGACTCTACTTCCTGTTTACACCTCAACCTCATGTGTCTCATGTGAGACAGGGTAAAGTATTTACCTCTTAATGGGTCAGACTTGGTTTCCCTGTCAGACACACAGGGGGCGTCGTCCTCCGCTGCTTCCTCCTTTATCCACTCATCTTCTGTCTCCACCACGCTGTCTCTCTGTTCATATCTCTTCTCCTCCTCCTCCACAAGCAGCTCAGAGTTTCTGTCTACTGACAGGTCCACCAGGCTGCCGTCCGAGTGGACCAACCTGCAGAAAGAGAGAGAGAGAGAGACAAGTGGGCGTGAGACAGGCAGGCTCAGAGGAAGATCAGCAGAATACAGTAAGTAACCAATCAGAGGTGTAATGGTAAATGTGTGCTACCTGGTGATAGTGCTGTTGTGTGTGTCCACCACAGTCTTCAGGTCAGTCAGCTGCAGGAAGGGCTCATGGAAGTAGTGCAGGTGAATTATACACACCTGCAGAATAAACACAAAAACACACTTGCCACATTAAAGCATCACAAAATGTTACCGTGTCCATTCTGTAGAGCTGGGTGTAAATGGGCACCAGTAAGAAAGCAGCAGGAATGAAGATCCTTGTGAAAAGTACAGGAACTGAGAACTTCTCCAAACCAATATCTTCCAACCTAGAAAGACAGAAGCAGGAATTTAAATCATAGAACCAACTAGCCAGTTAATGTACAGCTACAACACTGTTATCATCAGATGATCTCTCTGTTGGATTATAAAGGGTAACACTTGTCAGAAAGACCGTAAGACCATCAGTCAGATTACCGGTGTGTGCTGAGTCCAGTGTAATAACTCCAGGTATGTGGGGATGAAGGAAATTGAAAGGTGTAGACCAGGATCAAAACCAGCATAGAGTAAATGACCACAGCTACCCAGAATCCCCTGAGCAAGGCACGCCAGCGCTCATAGTTCAGCTAAAGAGACACAGACAGGTAGAGATAGACAGGTATAGTGAAACAGAAAACAAGTTGGGTTCTGTAAATCAGGTTCAGTAATGTCCTCTTGTATGTTCTATAACAACATCTGGTTGAGTTAGGGTTAGGCTAAGGGTACTGCTGTTAGCAGGGTACTGCTAACAGCAGTACATTCAGGGGTAATACTGGCAACTGCACCCAGTGCACAGCCATACTATTACATAATCAGAGGTACTGGCAGTAGCAATATTTGGGCAGTCTTACCGCTGGGAACTTGTGATAGCCAATCATAAAAGTTATGGCAGTTGACCGAATTGATTGCCAACCACCATTTAACAACAGAAGAAGAAGAGTCTTACAACTTGTAGAAGGCAGAGTTTTACCTGGTACAGAGCAACGCAGCAGAGGAACATGACCATGTAGATGACTTTGTAGAGAACGATTCTTCCCTCAAAACTAACAAAGAAGAACATTGTTCCACAGACGTAGATCCAGTATTTAACAAACATCCTGGTTACCACAGCAACCAGAGCGTCCATCTGAACTCCTCCTTCTGCCCCCAGGAGCAACACCTCCTCATATGACACCTCTTCCTTCTTCTTCTGTAGATACTCATCTGGTCCTTGATCCTCTGGAGAACAATAGACATCAACAGAATCAGACAGTCAGTGATCAGTCAGACAGGTGATGGGTCAGACAGATGGGTTTCTCACCTTCTACACTGACAGTTATTGTAGACGCCTGTGTGTCTTTGTGTCTGTCTTCCTTCTCAGTTGATGCCTGACGCAGCAGCAGCCAGAATGTCAAAAGACACAACACCTGAAACAACACATCTGATTCATCAGTATGCATAGAAACAGATTTAATACATAATGATCAACTTAAAGTGACATCATCAGATTAGATATAATCAATTAAATCCATTTTGATTAATTATAACAGGGTTGAACTGTCTAATAACAATTACAATCCAGTTTCAATGGTACGTTGCTCACATTAATTATCATTGTATTAAACCGCCTTATAATCACAGTGATTGAAATCAGATTAGATATTGTTAGATTAAAAAAGTAGCAGTAGAAGTAGTTGCTCCTGTACTTTGGAGGCGAGCTCCCTGCAAGGATCCTCTTTTCTGGGGAACAGTCCAGGGACTTCCTGGATACGGGGGAAGCTGTAGATGTACTGGAGAATGATCAGCAAGTTTCCATAGGCCACCAGCCAGGGCGATGACATTAGCGTGTACCGGCGACGCTCTCGCATCATCCAGAGGACACATGACCACACCAGCAGGACACATGTAAGCCAGGACACGTATGTGATGGACCAGGCCATCATGGAAATCAGAGCACAAATGTAACTCTGTTTGAGGAGGAAGCTGAAGGCCACTGAAGCAGTGTTGACTCCTCTCTCACATGCCTCAACCCTCACCTCCTCCTCCCTCCATCCATCGCCCTCAAAAAAGCACGTCTCTAACGTGTCTGCAGTGAGTAAACAATGAGTAAAAATTAGTATTAGAAGATACTAAATTATTTGTTTGATGTACAGCAGGGGTGTCAAACTCATTTTGGTCTGGGGGCCGCATTTGGCCTAATCTGATCATACGGGGGCCAGACCAGTAAACTCATCTGCTGTTAGTTCAGTGGCAGTGTTGTGTCATGTTTTCTGCCCTGACTAAAACAGTGCACTCCTAGCAGACAACACAGGAACTGCATATTTATATTAAAAAAATGTAGTTCATGATTTTTTTGATTTTTATGTATTTTTTCATATTGCAGATTTATCCCAAGGGCCGGACTGGACCCCCTGGCGGGCCGGTGCCGGCCCGCGGGCCGTACGTTTGACACCCCTGATGTTCAGTATATAACAGACCTCTCTGTTGTAGACATCACAAGAGTGCAATTAATCAAATGAAACAGACTGCATCCCCTCTGCAGGTTCACCTTTTCATTTAAACATGTGTGTTTATATAATGTATTTCTGTATTACTAATGTATTGGATTCAAACCGTCAACTCACCTGATTGGCTGAGAGAGCAGTGAGGTGTACAGTAAACATCTAATCCAGTAACAGTCGTGCTCTGAGTGGGAGGGGCAGAGGAATCAGAGGGGACCTGACAAACAGAGACAGGTTTACTCGTCATTACAGTGTCACGTCACTGAAATCTGATTATTATGTCAATAATCTGTACATCTCTGCACTCAGGTGGATTCTGAGCTCTTCGCCACTGCTCTCTCCAACTCTCTGCTGAGATTCCATTGTTGACCTCATCACTCAGGTTGCTGGTGGCAGTCATGATGTCACTGCTCCCGCTGACCGCTGACACCACTCTTTCTATGCCCCGCCCCTCATCATCATCGATCAGCTGAAGGAATGTTATGTTAAACCATCACCCACTCTGAGCTGCGGAACTTAACTTACATAAATATATGTATAACTGTGCATGTACATGAAAATACAACAGGTGTATTATGACATCATCTTCACCTGGTTCCTCCACAGGCTGGCCACAGTGTGATAGAGCAGCAGCAGCATGAGGGGACTGCAAAAGTGAAACCAGCTGAGCTCAGCATTCATCTGGATCCTCCAGGGGGCAGTGCAGTTTACAGACATCATCGGTACCAGACCGAACACACTGCAGAAAAAAACAAGTCTAATCAGTAAAGGTGATCTTGTGTTACCTGGTGATGTTGTGTTACCCGGTGATGTTGTGTTACCCGGTGATGTTGTGTTACCTGGTGGTGGTATGGTTGGAATGCCATGCCTCCTGCAGTGAGGGCAGTTGGTAGCAGTAGAGGAGAAGGAAGTGGGAGGAGGAATAGAGCAGTGACATCACTGACACACACCTGAAGAAGAGGGCTGGTACCTGACCTGACCATGCCCACCACGTACACAACATCTGGAAACAGAGGAGGTAAAGGAGGGAGGAGAGAGAGGGGAACATGATGCCTGGGAGAGGGAGGGAGGGAGGAGGGGTGTGAGTTATCTTCTGGAAATAAAACCTCTCTCATTCAGTGTGATCCCACTGGTTTACCTGTGAGTCCCAGGAGACTGGTCAGCAGCACTTTCCCTCCAGTTGTCGTCATATTTCCCACAATCAACCTGGTTTTATGAACCAGAGACTCCAGTTCAACCAGGACCCTGTTTCTTCCTGTGCTTTCTGCCTCCTCCTCCTCTTCCTCCTCTCCAAGCACAGTGTCCCTCTGAAACATTAGGTCCTCCTCTTGATGTTCCTCCTCATTCTGAAACTCCTCTTCTTCTTCTTCCTGAGGCTGAACACAGGAGATCTTTTGTTATTTTCTATTTGCACTTTACCTGAACTCTACCTGTGGAATAGAGTGGCGTAGGGTATCATTTCTAATATATATATATATCTGTAAGACCCTGCACACACACTCCCTTTACAGTCTTCACAGAATAAATAATAAATATGGATGTGGATCAGCCTCATATTCCTCTCTTTACACATAATGCCTCTGCTGATTAATGGCCAAACGGTGCGTGTCAGTGATGAAGTGATGATGACGTCACAACTGTGGGATCACGAGTTCCAGAAAATCCACCAAGTGGCAAAATATTTGACAGAATGCACATAAATTTGAACAACGCGGTTAGACATTAAGGTGTAGGCAAGAAATAAATGGAGTCTGCTCACTATAATATAGTGAACAGATATATTATAATATATATAATACTGTATAATACTCTGGAAAAGTAGTGTGTGTTGTATCATTGTATCACCTACTATCTAATATTTGCATCTACATCTGCAGGCATTATTAAACGTCTGTCACCTCTGACCCTCTGAGGGTCACAGGGAGCTGGAGCCAATCCCAGCTGACTGTGGGGGAGAGGCGGGGTTACAACCTGGACACGTCATCACACTCACATTCACACCTGCAGTCAGTTTAGAGTCTCTCGTTAACCTAACACTAATCTGCATGTGTTTGGACTGTGGGAGGAAGCTGGAGGAAACAGATTCAGGAGAACATGGACACATGTTCACAGAAAGACCTGAACCAGGAGTCAGACTGAGGTTTATTCTGCGGTGAGTTCTTTTTTTTTTCATCCCTGAACAATGAATTATTTTGCTCTCATAGTCCTCCATGTTGCCCACTTCCACTATTAGCAACAAAACATGATGGTATTAACTGTACTGACGACTTCACACCCTGACAAACTGACTGTGACAATCTGTGGGATTGTTTCCTGTACCATGAGAAAATATACAGATAAACAGGATTTGTTCTTCCAGTGCTGTCTGTGCATCTGACTGCACAGTTACGTTTTCTGCAAGGATTTTACACAGTAAAACTCTTTGAAAAATAAAACCATTCTTAGTGATTCATGCATGTTAAGAAGTAATTAGATACTGTACAGTACATTTACTTAGTTCTACAACTCTAAGGCTATTTTTGTTATCTGAGCATAATTTGCTTTAAGTTGTCTGATATATTTTACATTTGAAAGGTGCTGATTGAACTGATGTGCCCCACAAGCACAAACACAAATGACACTGTTGGTTTTAATGTTTATTATATTTATCTATGGCTACAGCGTATCATTGCCATTCGTCTATACACTTGGGCTAAGGCATGATTTTAACTTGCATAGGAAGTGGGGCCTGTTTCAGACCCAGCTCTGGGAGTGTGGAACAGTTGTTATTAATGAGGTCGTTAAGGGGCAGTGATGTGATGAGGACGGTGGAAGAGGCCTGGTGCTTGATAGTATTTCACTGCTGCTGTCTGTTGCTCTGGTTCAATGTTAACAAACAGACTCAGACAATACACACAATACAAATAATAAACAGATTGAACCTGAAAGCTAATCATTATACCCTAAGTGTGTGTGTGTGTGCGTGCATGTGCGTGTGTGTTTGTATGTTTTGATGCAGTCACATAACGAGGTTACAGTTAATAAATAGCTTACTGAGTTACACACTAATAGAAATCAAATCTTGTTTAGAAAATAGAGGAGGCAACTTAACAAGGTTATATCTACTTCATTATTGTGTGTGTGAGTGAGTGTGTGTTACCTGTGTGTGTACGTCAATATTCGCTCTCAAAATCAGCCGCCAGGTCAGCAGACTGACAAACAACACGCCAACGTCCGGAAACACCTGTCTTACAGCTGAGACTGCTTCACTTCCTGTCAGACTGAGAGAGACAAAGACAGAGAGACAGACGGAGACATGGAGTCGGACAGCTTCTATAAACACAAATTATTATTATTGTTATTATTATTATTATTATTATTATTATTGTTATTATTATTATTATTATTATTATTATTATTATTATAAGAAGCAAAATGACATGTGTAATCACTGTCAGGTGTGATCATGTTTAAGTGATGGTGACGCAGGAGGCCTGAGACACAGCTGTGTGATTGGTGCAAAAGGTGGACGTTCTGAATATAAAAAAACGTAAAGGAGTCACTTCATCTGATATTTAGAGCAAACATCTGCATGGCAAAAACGGTCAGTGTTTTCAGATGTGACGCGAGTTCTAATCATTTTGGTCACCGCAGTAAAACCAGCACTCCTCATGTCACATGTTAACATCTAGAGTTCACATCACATTAAGACATACGTTTACAAACTGTTTATAACTGTTCTTCTTCTCACACTAACATAACTGACCCTGTATCTTCATACTTGTAGCACAGACTCCATGTTCTCACACATGACTCAGTACCACTCTGTTTGTGATACTGTGTGTTTACTGCTGTGTGTAGGCGTTCGCAGAGTCATGTAGTCGTAACAGAGAGACTACTGTCCAAACCTCCTACTGCTTACATGCACACACACACGCACACACACACACACACACACACACACACACACACACACACACACACACACACACACACACACACACACACACACACACAGTCACTTCATCTGATATTTAGAGCAAACATCTGCATGGCAAAAACGGTCAGTGTTTTCAGATGTGACGCGAGTTCTAATCATTTTGGTCACCGCAGTAAAACCAGCACTCCTCATGTCACATGTTAACATCTAGAGTTCACATCACATTAAGACATACGTTTACAAACTGTTTATAACTGTTCTTCTTCTCACACTAACATAACTGACCCTGTATCTTCATACTTGTAGCACAGACTCCATGTTCTCACACATGACTCAGTACCACTCTGTTTGTGATACTGTGTGTTTACTGATGTGTGTAGGCGTTCGCAGAGTCATGTAGTCGTAACAGAGAGACTACTGTCCAAACCTCCTACTGCTTACATGCACACACACACACACACACGCACACACACACACACACACACACACACACGCACGCACACACACAGAAGATTCATCGTAGTTTTCCTCTGAAAGGACAGATATGGCTCTTATTTTGGTAGTTTATCAATATTTCCTCTTTGTTATGGAAACAATAGCAGCTTGACTTTGTTTTATATATATTACATAAATAATGTGAGTTATATATCTATCATATGGTTCATATATATCACAGTGTATAATCATCACTTCTGCCACATCATAACCTATGATGTTAAAACAGCCATGTGGCAGTGAGCACACACTGTGGAGGGACAGACAGTGAGACATGTCTCCTATATACAGTAAATTATACACTGATGTTGGACAGCAGCTGAGTCAGCAACACACAGTCCTAAACTCAAACACACAAGCACACGCTGTGATAATCAGACACACATACACACAAGTTAAACATCTACTGTCTACAACAGTTGTGACAGTTGTGTGTTATGGAGTGTATTTTACAGTGTCTTATAGTTTGTGTTACACTTTTTATTTACTTTATTTTTTATTCTTATTTTCAGTGCATGCTAATGTTACATAGTAACTATTGAATGACAATTAAAGGGCATTACAGTGTGTGTTGGTCTGTGTGTGTATAACACATGCAGTGTTATACTGTGTGATGGTGTGTGTTAAAATGTGTGTTTGTGTCTGTTACAGTGTGTTGCATGTTGCTGTTTGTGCACCGGTCTGTCTACCTTATGGCTTTGTCTGTCTTTTTGCCTCACCCCTCACCTGTCTGTCCCACCTGTCTGTGTTTGAGTCACATGTCAGTCTTACCTCACGAGGCCGAGCTGACCGAGAGCTTTCTGCCACAGAGTACCTGTGGACAGTCGGGTAAAGAGACAGACAGGCTGTACGTGAATTCACACACAGACAGACATATAGAAAATGTCCATCGGCAGATAAATGTCCAGGTGTTTGGACACAGAAACGTGGGTCTTACAGATGTTTTCCGGCTGCAGAGTCGCAGTGGTTAACTGGAAGAAGGACTGAAGTAACAGGAAGAGGAAACTGCAAACACACAATGCCATCACACAGCGACTGATGTTCCCTGTGGGAGACACACAGATATTTATATAACCACATGTAAACAAAGACATTTATATAAGCACCCATAAGCAATAATACCTATACTGTATAAACAGCGAGACTTATCTACAGAAAAGAGGACGTCACCACCACCACCACCACCGCCACCACCACCACCCCCGGACATGACCTCTCTATTCTCTGTGTTTCCTCAGGAAGATCCTTCAGGAAACAACCAACATCCTGCCATCACCTCAGACCTGCTGCAACATCGTACACTGTTAATGTGTGTGTGTGTGTCCTTGGCAGCAGAGACATCACCCTTCCACAGACACAGGGACAGACAGGTCAGGTCTGTTTCTTTGTGTCAGTCTTCTGCGTCAGGCGGTGACATCATCAAATAACATGTAATTACCCTGATGAAACATCTGTCTGCAGAAGCAGCTGCTGACAGAGAATGAGTGAATGAAACAAGCCTGTGAATATTCTCATTCATCCAGCTCATCAGTATCTACAGGAAAACTGAATCCAACGCAACTGGATTTGGGGTTTTTGTCTTTGAAGACCTCTCATCCTCTTCAGGAGGTTTTCAGGAGGTTTTCTGTCTTTACGGTGGTTCTGCTTCTTTGTGGTAGTTTTTTGTCTTCGTTGTGGGTTTGTTTCCAACATGAACTGATGAATCCACTTGGATGAGAGGTGAAACGTCTTCAAAGACAAAAACCCAAAATCCAGTTGCGATGGATTCAGTTTTCCTCCAGATATGAATGAAACAACTGAATTAATTCAGATATTTCACTTTTAACTCATCATTTATTTGTTTTATCAAATGGATCAAACTTTCCTTCATGTGATATAATGAACCTGCTTTTGTTTAGCTTCAGCGATTAGAACTGTGTTGATGGAGGGGTTGCGTGATTGGTATTGGTACCTGTGTTGGGGGAGGGGTCAGGCAGCATTGGCAGCAGCAACAGGAGGAGGACATAAACCAGAGAGAATCCATTACACCGCAACACACAAGCTGGTAACACAAATGAATGAATGAGTTATTCAGTCAGTCAGTACAAAGAACAATAATAATGTAAATAATACAGAGATGATCTGCAGTGGTCTTCAGGACGTTTGCTGTCTTTACGCTGGTTCTGCTTCTTTGTGGTAGTTTTTTGTCTTCGTTGTGGGTTTGTTTCTTTGTGGTGGTTTTGCGTTTTAGTGGTAGTTGTGTTTCATTGAACTGATGGTGAATCACTATGTGAATGTTCTCTCTGCAGTTTCACGTCTCTTGTAGCTGTCGAGCTTTTTTCTGTTTGTCTTGTGCCTGAAGTCACTGGAGTGCTGGTGGGCGATGGTTAACCTTCACCCCCTACCCCAGCACATATTGGTTCCACTTTCTCAAGTAACAACATCTGGTTGTGTGTGTGTGTGTGTGTGGTTAGCAGTGTGTCAACATACCCACACACCTCCCCCTCTCTCTGGAATGTGAGGCACTTTAAAGGGAAATTTCACCTAAAACCTGAATTTTTGAGGTTTTAATTGCTGATCATATCATATTTGTAACGAGTCAAGGCGCCACACGTCTCTGTTTTGGAAGCTCTTTTATTTAACATGACTTTATACATCATCAGGAAATGTTTAAATCATCGTCGTTATTACTGAGGGTTTGTATAGTATATCTTGTTATTATTGGGTGAATGTATTACTAATTATTACTAATTATTTTATTATATCATATTGTGAACTTTATACTAAAGATTTAAATGATATTGGTTCTTTCATAATGTTTTAACCTTTGACCTTTCCTATTTTGCAGATAAACTACGCAAAGATGGCCACCTGACATCTGCTAGCACAGCTGATTGAACTTCTCATTCAGGCTAATGTTTGCTGTCTTGAGGCTAATGGGCCTGACTACACTGAACTGTTCATTCAGTTCAGTGTGGTTAGTTTGATCAGTGTAGTTACTTGTACTGCAGTACAGGATCAGTGATAGTGAGAGTCAGTAAATCAGCTCTTACCTGCAGTCAAAGTGAGTGGAAGTAGCACCCTGAGGACCAGACTTAAAGCCAGCTCTGAAGACATCCTGAGATCAGCCCGACCCACTGCTTTATGGAGTCACCATTTAAAACCGGGTTTACAAGTCCTGATCGAGATCCAGTCCCTAATGGAAGTCTAATTCAGCCTCAGCATCAGTAACAGGCTTTCAGAACTCCATGTGATCACCAGAGAGAAACGTGGACAGACATGGGGGACATCCTCTGTCCTCCAGGACTCACAGTCAGAAAGGCTGAGAGACAGACAGACAGATGCTGACTGTCTCATGGCTTGTTTACTACAAAACACTGTTTCGCTGTCTGTCTCCGCATTCCCGTCTGTGTCTCTGTCCTCCCGTCTGTGTCTCTGTCCTTCTGTCTGTCTGAAGCAGAATTTTTTTTCTGAAGACAAAAGTGTGAGAATAGCGTTCAGGGCTTTCTGTCCATAAACCCTCTTCTTCTTCTTCAAACAAAAACACAATCCTTCTCTTCTCTTCTCTTCTCTTCTCTTCTCTTCTCTTCTCTTCAGTCACTCAGAAAAACACACCAACGCTCAGGAGTTTCAGGGACTGACCCAGGATCAGACCAAGATACAAGAGGCTCCCTTAGCTCACAGACTCCGCCCAAAGATTGGACTGACAGCTGCCTTGGCCAATCACAGAGCATTATCTGGCACAAGGAATTTTGAATAAGAGACAGACAGACAGACAGACAGACAGACAGACAGACAGACAGCTGAGCCACCTGGGCCATCGACCGTATGTATTATCTGTATTACCTAAAATAATTCATCCAGAACCATATGAAGCTTAATGGTAGGTAGCCTGGTTTTTGACTGACATCCATCCAGCCATTCAAGTGATCTTGATGTTCCGCTCTCTAGTTTTTCAGAAGGGGCACATGTGACATCATATTTTTCATTTTTTTCAATATCGTCAAATTAATTATTTTACAAAATTATACTATCTCAATACAAAATTCCATTCCTTTGTTTGCACAGACAAAAACGGCTTTAGACAAATGTAGCTCAGATAATGGCTTAAAGCAGCAACATGATGTTTTTTCTGCGATCCAAAGCCTGCCCACATTTACTGGTGGACTACAAATCCCACATTCTTCTGTAGAAAAACCATCAGTACTGAGTAAATCCAGACAGCTGTTTGATTCTGCATGTGTGTGTGTGTGTGTGTGTAGTTAATCTGTGTGGGCGGGGTCTGATGTGTTGGAGTAAAAACCAATAATCCACCCAAACAAGAGACAGGACAAGAAAAAGACGAGGCAGAATAAAACCCACAAAAATCATTTTAAAGGAACCTTTATCATCTTCATCACTCTGAACACTGACAGAGGTAAAATATATTTAATGGACATTCTGAGCACTGTATGTGTGTGTGTGTGTGTGTGTGTGTGTGTATCCTGTCATGTCACTGTTGTTGTATGACCTGTTTTCCATTGTCACATCCCTGTCATCCTCATTACTGTCATTCTGTTTGTCACAGTGTAACTGTGTAAATGTGTCTAAATGAGTGAGGTGATGCAGTGGAGCTTCTTTAGAAGAAGAAGTTCCTTTAGCCTGTGTTTCACAGTGTGGTTTGGTTTTATCAATCACACACCACTGAGTTTAATTAAACAGTTTCTCTCCCAGTAATCTACACAAATATCTGAACTTCCTTTTTTCCAATTCACATCCTGTAGTAGACAACTGATATAAATAGCTGTGTTTCAGGTCTTCAAGCTACTACTGTTTGTTTTCATTTTGTTATCTAACTTTTATTTTTTTATCCCCCACTATTGTACAAGTATGTTGACCTTCTTTTTTACATTGGAGTTTTACTATAGTACAGTACAGTAATAACTGTGTAGAAGAAAGAAATAGTCACCGTACACAAAAGGGATTTGTTATCCTTATTGCAACCTGCCCCTAGGGGGCAATAGAGATGTCTTCTCGTCCACCTATACTGTACTTACAATCACTGAACTCTTTGATCACTTATTAGTTATCAGTTATTTCAGCGTGTAAATGTGTTACAATTCTTTTGCCTTTGAGTCGGAATTAAATCATGACTTCTTCTTCAGATGAATTTGAATTTATTTTAAAACAAAACAACAGACACAAAAAATGTGCGTCACAGTGCGTCATGGCGTCACGGCCCTGCAGCGTGAGGTGACGTAAGTAGTGTGATGACGTATTAAAAGCACCCATACCAGGAGGAAGAGGGCGAGCATCCTGCACGAGGACAGGTAAAGATGATGGCTGGACTGACAAATGAGGATGAGAGTTTCTTGATGACAAAATGTATTTGATTTGTTATTGATTATATGAGAGAGCGCGAGAGACGCAGACGCAGAGAGAGAGAGAGAGAGCATCATTTCTGCTTAATCACACTGCAGCTCTCTCTCTCTCTGTGCGTGCGTGTGTGTGTGCGCGCGCATGTGTGTGTGTGTGTGTGTGTGTGCGCGCGCGCGTGTGTGTGCAACAGCAGCAGCAGCAGCAGCAGCGGGGTGTTTCCTGCTGCAGGACGATAAAGACACCGGGACACCGGGACACTGACGACCACATGTGGACGCTGCTGTCTCATGAATCTCTGAGTCTCTAGAATTAATGTGAAATATCGAAATATAATTTGACACTGGATCATTAAATAAAGTCCAGGCTGTGTTTGTTATCGTTAAGTGATAAATGGAAGACAGTAAATTACCAGTGAGAACCAAACCTGCATGAACCAAATATGATTAAGAGACAAAGACGTGATGTTTGTGTGACTTTACAGTTACAGTCTAATTACATTAGATTGTCTCTCTGTCCTAATCCCCCTGCCCCCCACCCCCCGCCCCCCCACCCCCAACCTCTAAACCCTTTAATCAAAGCTTTCAGCTGCTGCTCTTTAACCTGAGCTCATCTCTTTATGTTAGAGTTGAATGTTACTTGTTCGTATGTTAAAATGAGTTTTCTGGTTCTGACAGCACTGACATCTCCTCACTCTCGCTTCACTTCAGCAGCCAATCCTCGCTCTCACCGGCTGAGACATTCCATTATTCAATAATGTTAACCTGTCGTCACTGACTTTCAGGTGACTCATCATGACAAAAGAACCAAATGAACCACAGGAACGATAAAGACACCGGGACACTGACGACCACATGTGGACGCTGCTGTCTCATGAATCTCTGAGTCTCTAGAATTAATGTAAAATATCGAAATATAATTTGACACTGGATCATTAAATAAAGTCCAGGCTGTGTTTGTTATCGTTAAGTGATAAATGGAAGACAGTAAATTACCAGTGAGAACCAAACCTACATGAACCAAATATGATTAAGAGACAAAGACGTGATGTTTGTGTGACTTTACAGTTACAGTCTAATTACATTAGATTGTCTCTCTGTCCTAATCCCCCGCCCCCCACCCCCCTGCCCCCCCACCCCCAACCTCTAAACCCTTTAATCAAAGCTTTCAGCTGCTGCTCTTTAACCTGAGCTCATCTCTTTATGTTAGAGTTGAATGTTACTTGTTCGTATGTTAAAATGAGTTTTCTGGTTCTGACAGCACTGACATCTCCTCACTCTCGCTTCACTTCAGCAGCCAATCCTCACTCTCACTGGCTCTGACATTCCATTATTCAATAATGTTAACCTGTCGTCACTGACTTTCAGGTGACTCACCATGACAAAAGAACCAACTGAACCACAGGAAGCCCGGCCAAAAGAGGCGGAGTCATTCCCTGAAGCTGCTGCCCACTCTACACCTAAACAGGTAAAATATGAAAAACACAATGTTCAGTGAAAACATGGTTATGAGAAACATGAACCGTCACATGACCATCACATGACCTGCTCCGTCCTCTATACCCGAGATCAAAGCTCACACCTCACTGACAGAGGACTCTGCCAGTCACCTGTCATTCAGCGGCCGCGTCGCTCGCTCACCAGCCAGAAACCCTCTGAGCTTCAGGACCATGCAGGCGAGAGTGAGCCTCCTGGACGGCTCCTGCTTCTCCTGCACTGTCGAGGTGAGACGAGTAGAGACAGGTGACTCAGGGAGGTAAGACGGGTGAAGAAAATGACCAATGAGGTGATTTTGAGAATGAATTGAGGGAGACAGCGGTGCAACGTTTGACCTCTGACCTCTCTCCTGCTCCAGAAGCGAGCTCGTGGTCTTCAGCTGTTTGAGAAGGTTTGTGACCACATGAACCTGCTGGAGAGAGACTACTTTGCTTTGTCCTTCAGAGATGCTGACAGCAATAAGGTCTGTCTGTTTACCTGTCTGTCTGTTTACATGTCTGTCTGTTTATCTGTCTGTCTGTTTACCCGTCTGCCTGTTTACATGTCTGTCTGTTTATCTGTCTGTCTGTTTACCTGTCTGCCTGTTTACCTGTCTGCAGGTAAACAGGCAGATAGGTAAACAGACATGTAAATAACATGTCTGTTTACCTGTCTGCCTGTTTACCTGTCTGCCTGTTTACATATCTGTTTACCTATCTGCCTGTTTACCTGTCTGCCTGTCTGTCTGTTTATCTGTCTCGGTTTACCTGTCTGTTTACCATTCT
Source organism: Trinectes maculatus (assembly GCA_016785345.1). Taxonomy (NCBI): domain Eukaryota; kingdom Metazoa; phylum Chordata; class Actinopteri; order Pleuronectiformes; family Achiridae; genus Trinectes; species Trinectes maculatus. The sequence continues at coordinate 20,482 of JAFBJQ010005198.1, forward strand.
GCCTGTTTACCTGTCTCCATATTTACCTGTCTGTCTGTTTATTTGTCTCTGTTTACATGTCTGTTTACCTTTCTGCCTGTTTACCTGTCGGCCTGTTTACCTGTCTGTCTGAATACTTGTCTCTGTTTACCTGTCTGATCACTTGTCTGCCTGTTTACGTGTCTGTCTGTTTATCTGTCTCGGTTTACCTGTCTGTTTACCATTCTGCCTGTTTACCTGTCTCCCTATTTACCTGTCTGTCTGTTTATTTGTCTCTGTTTACATGTCTGTTTACCTTTCTGCCTGTTTACCTGTCGGCCTGTTTACCTGTCTGTCTGAATACTTGTCTCTGTTTACCTGTCTGATCACCTGTCTGCCTGTTTACCTGTCTGTCTGTTTATCTGTCTCGGTTTACCTGTCTGTTTACCATTCTGCCTGTTTACCTGTCTCCCTATTTACCTGTCTGTCTGTTTATTTGTCTCTGTTTACATGTCTGTTTAGCTTTCTGCCTGTTTACCTGTCGCCCTGTTTACCTGTCTGTCTGAATACTTGTCTCTGTTTACCTGTCTGATCACCTTTCTTTCTGTTTACCTGTCTGTCTGTTTATCTGCCTGTTTTCCTGTCTGCCTGTTTACCTGTCTGTCTGTTTATCTGTCTCGGTTTACCTGTATGTCTGTCTTTCTTTTTATATGCTTGTCCATATAGCCATCTGTCTATACTTCTCTGTCTAACAGTCAATGACCTCTGAGCTTTGACCTTTTGACATTTGCGTTGCAGAACTGGTTGGATCCAGCGAAGGAGATGAAGAAGCAGGTCAGAGGTGAGTTTGATGCTGCGACTGTTAAGTTTAGCTTTGTGCCCGGTGGTCAGGTGATAATCGAGTCCACTGGTTGTCTGTCTGTGTGAAATCTGTCTTACAGGTGTCCCCTGGAACTTCTCCTTTAATGTAAAGTTTTACCCTCCTGACCCAGCCCAGCTGTCTGAAGACATCACCAGGTCCATTCACTCGTCTGTCAGTCCAGTGGTAGTTCACATTTCTCCTGCTGTACACTTGAAGAGAATCTGTCTGTCTTCAGGTACTTCCTGTGTCTCCAGCTCAGACAGGATATCGTCTCTGGTCGTCTTCCTTGTTCGTTTGCCACTCACACTGTCCTCGGCTCCTACACTGTTCAGTCTGAGCTCGGAGATTATGACCCAGGTCAGATCGATAGAGAGAGAAACTTTTATTGGTCACCATGGTAACAATAATAACACACAAATACAGAAATGTATCCAAAAGTACCATTTCTTTTTTTAACAACAGTTGACCACTGTTCTGTGTCTGGTAGTCAGTGTCTGACCACCTGTCTGTCTCTTAGTCAGTGTCTGACCTCCTGTCTGTCTCTTAGTCAGTGTCTGACCTCCTGTCTGTCTCTCTATTTCAGATGAGTGTGGATCAAATTATGTCAGCGAACTTTGTTTTGCTCCCAGTCAAACCAAAGAAATGGAGGAGAAGATCATGGAGTTGCACAAAACTTACAGGTTCTATATCTTCAGCACTCCACATGGTTAAACTGTTAACTATTACAAACTGGATCATCTAAACATGCGGTTCTGTTTTTAGAGGAATGACCCCAGCTGAAGCAGAAATGCACTTCCTGGAAAATGTAAAGAAACTTTCCATGTATGGAGTTGACCTTCATCATGCAAAGGTAAAACATGAACACAACATTAAAATAAATTTCAAGCTATTTGCCTTGATGACAGCCAAACATATTCTGCTGTAGTGACAGTACTGTGTTTATGAGCGGATCAATGGCTGAAGCTCCAGCTTCTCTGGACAATATATGACATATAATATATAATATATAATACAGTATATGAAATATACTGTAGAATAAATGACCAGATGTGTCAAACATTCAAAAACATATTTGAATGTTAATGAGCATTAAATAGAAATGTTTTTCATTTCATCACATAATATCATTGTGTAGAATCTCCATATCATTCACAGTGAGCTGGGGCTGACTTACATAAACACACATAAAACAATGATTATTATTATTATTATTATTATTATGTAAAACATAATTTCATTTGTGTGGATGTGATAATCACTAATTACATTTCGAAACCACGTTACAGAATATTTTCTACATTTAAAACGATATCCATTTCAGGGTAAATCATTCCACACATATGGAATACTAATAATGTAAAATAATACAATTCTAGCAATCAAGCACCTGAACCAGCACTTGTTGCTGTGTTCAAGTGCCATCGGAATTCTGTTGTCCTTGTCCCTGAGTAAACATGTTTTTGGCTAAAATTGAGAACTACAGAAGTTTGTTTTCGTATAAACTACTTGTGAGTGACTAATTTATTATTAATTAATAAATTAATAACAAATTAATAATAATTAATAATTGATTATAATTTAAAGATTATTTTAATATAATATTTGATATAATATGATTCCAAAATTAAGTTACACTCGGTAAACTAACTCAAAAAAATGTATTGGTTGGAATTTCAAACAAGCAAGTTTAACTTCATTTGGAGATGAAATCAGATGTTCGGGCATGAAGTGAAGATTACATGTGTGTGAAGAATACATCTCTCCCTGTGGACATGAACACAGCATCAGAGACCGGAGGACACACAGAACATGTCCTAGGTGAGACTCGTTGATGATTGATTAGAATGGTTCCTAACAAAGGAGCCTACTGTCGTTCACATAGATTGTGTTACTCCTGTTTTTCTGTTTGTTTTAAGGACGACAACAGATGAACAGAGTTGTTGTTAAAGGTAGAAACAGTATTAAAACCTGAGCCTGTGTTTTCTGCTTCAATGAGGGAAACTAATTCAATGATGAGGCACCACATTGTTTGTACTTAGTGTCTGTGGGATTTAACTTAGCTTTTTATTGGATCCTTACAAATGGTGAACAAATCTAGACAGAAGGAAGTGGTAAGTCCTCAGACTTGTTTCTGATTATCAGTTGATCATTGATTAGTTGTCCACGGTACAGTGAATGTGCCCCATGTATATAAATGATATGATTTATATCATAAATTGAAGCTTGCTGTTTCCTGCTGGTTTGTCATTTACTTATATTTGTATCATTTGGTTTGATGGAGCTGTTACTGCTCTGGTTTACAAACTGGACTTGACTGTTGAGAGTAGGTGAGAAGATTTGTATTGACTTTATTCATGTAGCTCTACATCAATCTACCACTGGTGCAGTGTGGGCTCCCTGTTGTTTAATGGCAAGTCAACAATGTGTGTTGTGTTGAGAGTGCTCAGAATGTAGTGATTAGATTTGAGTGATACAGTAGATGAGATGATGTTGTGGTGATGGTAGTGATGTCATGTGTTGTTGGCTTTGATGAGGCTACGAGTTTGTCTGCCTGCTAACCCTAACCCTTAACGAAAAACAAAACAAATCTATCACTTTAACATGCAGTTTAGACAGAAAGATGGAAAAGAAAAAATATATTTAGCTCGCTTTATTGAATGTAACGTTAACATATTTGGAACACCAGCTATGCACTGGCTAACACTAAAGGAGCTACCATGCAATAATGTGCGCAGTTATGGTTAACCAGATAATTTAATCACTATAAAATCTAAAATCTCATGTGTGTGCATAGCAGAAAATTAGTTTATATTTTGTTTGTTCCAGGTGCAGACATGGGAGACAGCACTGCTGCATAAAGAACCAGGATGTTTGCCTGTAATGACAGACAAATAATTTAATCACCTGTTTAAGTGTTTCATTTTATTTCAACACAGACTAGAAATATCAAATACATAAATCACACATCAAAAGCAGTTGTATACAGTTGGCTCAAATAATACCATGATGTATCAATACACCGGTCCTGGGTAAAGTGCACACTGACTGAGCAGCAACTATTAGTACTACTATTTATGGGTGCTAGAAATTTGAGCTATTATTTAACAGTTGATTAAACAAGCATCATTAATGATTTAATTGCTGTGAGTCACTGGACCACAAACGTCACACGCGTTACCGGTTTAATTCTGTGCTAATTAGTCATGGAAAGTCTCTTTTATAGAAAAGCTTTATTTTATTTTTCATTAATAAAATAGTATAACAAATAAAATAAGTGTTTACATTACTTTGCTCCCTGGCTTCTACATACATGCCAAAGCTGCGTGTTAGTAAGTAAATGCAAATTGATTTTCCTAAAATCTTGATCATGGTTTTAAAGTGTGGCATTTTTGTCTATACCATTTAAAATTTGAATGCTATGATATGTAAAATGTAAGCTACGTTTGTAGACTAAGATGTGAATTGTATACTGCTACTTTAGGATTTTTTTTAAAGATTTATTTGATTTTTTTCTTTGCAATGTAACGAACTGCTTCTGTTGTTAAATCAATGATAAATGTTTGTAAATATAAAAAGCAACATTCAAATAACTATAACTTTCTACTTAGTTTTTTTCTGAATCTACTTGTATAATAAGAACACTGTCTTTTTCTAAGTGTTGTCATTAGTTATCCTTTGCTAAAGACATTGATGTGTCAATATCGTATCTTAACACATATGACATGGAGGCGTTTTGGTGGTTATGTAAACCTTGCACTGTGTGTTTCTATGTGCGCGTGTGTGTAGGACTCGGAGAGTGTGGCGATCATGCTGGGCGTGTGCAGTAGTGGCCTGCTGGTCTACAGGGACAGACTGAGGATCAACAGATTCTCGTGGCCGAAGATCCTGAAGATTTCTTACAAAAGAAACAACTTCTATATTAAAATCCGCCCTCGAGAGGTTAGACGCCGACAACACAGAGAAAAAGTCTGGTTAGGACTTTACCAAATAAAGAGTCGGGCATGTGACCGGTTCAAATACAAAACATTACATTTGTTGTAGGAGATATCGTGTTTTAGGTGTCTGTCTAAGGTCTGTATGATGTCTCTTTGGTGAGCAAATATTAATTTGTCAAAATTACATCTTGTTAATGAGGAAGTAATATAATGTCGAGAAAGACTGATTGTATGATTCTCAAATGTCTTTTCACTGTCTATGTCTGATGTTATGTCTGTGTTTGTGTTTGTCTCTCACAAGATGCAACAGGTGCATCTCAAAAAATTAGAATAATGGGTAAAGTGCATTTATTTGAGTGAAATTCATCAAAAGTGAAATTCATCATAGATTCATTAGACACAAAGTGAAATATTTCAAGCCTTTATTTGTTATTATTTTAATTATGGTGTACAGCTACGAGTTAAAGCCAAATAATTCAAATATTTATTAACATTAATATTTAAATAAGCTTCAATGGACCGTGCTTTATAAACCTCTTTTTACTGAAAAAACATGTGATTTTTGATTATGTATTTTAATTGGGATTAATATCTGTGTCCATGTTAAATCCTTTGCCATCAGGTAGTTAGAGAACACTCCGTAAGGACAGTTATTAATGTCCTTATGGAGCATTTCAATAAAAAGTTATTTGGTTTCTCGTTTGAAAGTGTTTCTAAACTAGTGTCAGGGGTCTAGTTACAGTTTGTTTATTGATTGAATGTAAATGTTATTTAAGAAAGGTAAAATTAATTTATTTTTAGATGCTTTTAAAAGCTTGTGGGATTATTGAGGTCCACCTTTTTCTTGAATGATTCCGCAATCATCTTTTCCAATGTGCTGATTTAATATAAATTTATTTATTAATTTGGGATTTTTCTTTTTTGTACAGCAATGCAACAGTTTGCATTATTGTAGTTGTATAATATTTTTTGTAATATATGATAAATAATGTCTATTTCTCTCTCTCCCTCTAGTTTGACCATTTTGAATCTACGATTGGTTTCAAGCTGTTGAACCACAGAGCTGCGAAGAGGCTATGGAAGGTGTGTGTGGAGCATCATTCTTTCTTCAGGTCAGTTGTGGTAAGGAGATGCACAGGGACACAGATGCGTTCGGGATCGTGGAAATGGAAATGCTCATTACACTCGTGATCTCAACCCCTACGGCGACAAAAGACAATTCACCACAGTAAACCCTTATTGTAGGGTGGTGTTATAGCGACATCTAGTGGCACAATGTATGCACAATGGCACAATGAATGTATGTTCCAACTAACGTCGAAATTCGGTTCCGACACATTCTCAGGAACGGATCTTCGTCGTAACTCGAGGACCTCCTGTGCATGGAGCATAGATTTATAGAGTTGCACTGACACTCAGTGGTCTCAGTGGGGAACTCAAAACTGATTGTCTGTTATTGTGTCGTCATAGGTTGATGTAGATACTATATTCAAATTAATTTGGTAAACAAGTCACAAGATTTTCAGCTCTTACAGCTGCAAACCATTTGTTGATATCTTGAAACTTGACAGATGCCATTAGTGACAGATGTCATTTTTCGAGCGACAACCTCTGTTTATTGTAAAGGTTAGCATACTTATTAGGCACACGATCTGTGCTACATTTCACACTGTAACGTATTATTCTGTTGATTATAATAACTTGGTTAGGTCGTGCAAGCATTTGCAACACTTGTGATTCAATTCACACTGTAATTTATACTTCTGCGGATTATAATAACTTGCTCGCACTAGCATTAAGGACATCTGTGATACAGTTTGCACTGTAATTTATAATTCTGCTGATAATAATAACTTAGCTAGCTCGTGCTAGCATTAAGGACATCTGTGATACAGTTTGCACTGTAATTTATAATTCTGCTGATAATAATAACTTAGCGTATGCACAATGGCACAATGAATGTATGTTCCAACTAACGTCGAAATTCGATTCCGACACATTCTCAGGAATGGATCTCCGTCGTAACTCGAGGACCCCCTGTGCATGGAGCATAGATTTATAGAGTTACACTGACACTCAGTGGTCTCAGTGGGGAACTCAAAACTGATTGTCTGTTATTGTGTCGTCATAGGTTGATGTAGATATTATATTCAAATTAATTTGGTAAACAAGTCACAAGATTTTCAGCTCTTACAGCTGCAAACCATTTGTTGATATCTTGAAACTTGACAGATGCCATTAGTGACAGATGTCATTTTTCGAGCGACAACCTCTGTTTATTGTAAAGGTTAGCATACTTATTAGGCACACGATCTGTGCTACATTTCACACTGTAACGTATTATTCTGTTGATTATAATAACTTGGTTAGGTCGTGCAAGCATTTGCAACACTTGTGATTCAATTCACACTGTAATTTATAATTCTGCTGATAATAATAATTTAGCTAGCTTGTGCTAGCATTAAGGACATCTGTGATACAGTTTGCACTGTAATTTATAATTCTGCTGATAATAATAACTTAGCTAGCTTGTGCTAGCATTAAGGACATCTGTGATACAATTTCCACTGTAATTTATCATTCTGCTAATTCCATCAACTTAGTTAGCTTGCGCTAGCTCACACTACCATTAACATGCTACAAGTTAACAGGTATGGGGACGCTACTGTGTCCAACACAGACAATAACCACTACTGCCACCTGCGGTAATGGAAGACATAACAACCCACAGTAATTCACAGAGACAGTAGAGGGTCAGCTGTGTTTAGCTCCTGTTTTCAGTTTGTTCAGCAGAGTTTTGCTGCATTTTCAGGATTCACATGCATTTTCTCCAGAAACAATCTATTTTCATAACGTGATTTACTCCCCTAACTCTAATCTATATCTGCCTGTCAGGCTGGTGTCTCCAGAAGAACCCCCTAAAAAGTTACTGTCTTTGGGTTCGAAGTTTCGGTACAGTGGTCGGACCCAAATTCAGAGTCGCAGAGCCAGCGCTCAGATCTCCAGGCCACCCCCGCATTTTCCAAGATGCGTGAGCAAGAGGAACATGCTGAGCCGCAGTCTGGATGGAGGTACTCTCTAATCCCAGTAAACCAAGAACCCTGAAGTAATAATCATATCAATAATGAAGTCAATGTCAATCATAGTATTGTTCTTGGTAGATTAACAAGTAGTGTCTCGGTAGTTGTTAGTTGTACTCGTCTTAGTAGTTTTAGTTCTGTTTCTGGTAGTTATAGTCTCAATCACAGTCGCAGTAGTAGTATTAGTTGTAGCAGTTGTTGTTGCTGTTGTTGCTATAATTGTTCAAGTAGTATCATTTGTGTTTACAGTAATGTCACTGGTCCTTGTCATTGTTCTGATTATCCGAGTTTAGATTCTGATTCTGGTTGGAGTACCTAGCAGCAGTGGCAGCAGCAGAGACAGGATGCGGCGTTGGGGCTTATATTTTGTAGTAGTACTAACTAGTTATAGATAGTAGTGCTGTAATTGTAATTGATAGTGATGTCAGCTTTTCATAACCCTCAGACCAAAGGACTACTCCCATATCCTCGCTGATTGGCTCCCCAGCCATTACAGCATCCCTCAAAACCAATGGTGGAAAACACTCAGGTAGAGCTCATTAACGCGGGATCACTGCTGCTGGCTGAAGTACAGTACTGCAGTAGCACTGCAGTACTGCTCTGCAATTGTCCCCAGCTTTAAAAGTTTCTCTTCATTCAGCTTGCTGCATTTTGATGTGTGAAATACATGTGGGAACAGATATTTTCTGCCCAATCAGCACGCATCTTAGAGCAGTTATGCAGGTCATATTATCTTCTATCTGTTGTTGTCATAAATAAAACAACAAGATAGAGAACTTAAAAAAGTCATGTGACGTGTTTTGCAAAGAATGAAGGTAAAAGACAATGCATACTGGATACAATTAATGTCTGTATCATGTTTCAGCTGTACAATTGTCTCAGCATTAACCCTGTTCAGGGTGGGGGGGTGATACCTTATAATTCAGCTCCCAGGTTTGATAGCATTTGTAGTTTTTCTTGTGTCCTGGTTAACAATCTGTATACAGAATAACAACAGGTCATGGTCTTGTAGCGGTGAAAGCTGATTGGCTGTCCAGCCTCGGCTGCTGTGCATGTATCTGAAGCTCTCATTGGCTGATTTTGTCATTGCCTTGGCAACAAGCTGCTAATAATGCTTTGCTGCTGATGAATATGAGGACTGATTTACTGCCAACATTACAATGGCCGCTGCTGCTGCTGCTGCTGATGTCACAGCTTGTGTGTGTGTCTGTGTGTAGATATGGGCTCAGAACTGTATGTGGCATCTAAAACCATTGCTGTCAGTGATCTCATCACCACAGAAACACCTGAGAGGAGGGTGGAGCAAGGTAAGTTCACAACACATCAGGGGAGAAGTCATGAGTCATAGACTAGATTGTGAATGACTCTTTCTCACTGACTCTACTCTGCATTGCCTCTTTGTCTTCTCTCTCATAGATGAGGTGATGCTGATGGAGGAGGTGCAGCAGCAGGATGAAGAGGTGGAGACGAGAGTGATGGAAATGTCTCAGCAGAGTCCTCCGTCTCCACAGAAACCTGACACCAAGGTAAGACACACCTGGTGACACCGTATTGCTTGAAGGTTGACATGGATGGATGGAACTGATCCTCATCCGTCTCATCTGTAGTAGGTGAAGAAGCTGTTACTGTTGACACTCAGACTGTGTGTGTGTGTGTGTGTGTAATTAATGCTCAGCTCTGTTTGGTTTTAGACAGAGCTGACTGTTACAGCTGTGGATGGAGACTTGACAGCTACTGAGGTACATTTCCACACTGAAAGTCTGTCTCATACTTTGTGGACAACATTAACTTCTCTATCCTTCTCTCTGATAGTCTGATCAGGATGAAGATCTGAAAACTGAGGTAAATCTGACTCTAAAACTTCTCATGTTGACACTGGTCACCTGTCCTCCCATCTGTCCTTGGGACAATCATCATTGTCCTTCCTTTCTACTCACCTCTCCTCTTTACTGTCTGCCTTCAGGAGACGCTGGGTAGTCCTGAGGAGGTGCAGAAACCTCAGAGCATGATCAGCACTCTCAGACGCTCCTTCTTAGAAGGAGGAGGAGGAGGGGGGATGACGGAGTGGGATAGACGTCTCGCTGCCTCACCATTACGACGAGTTGAAGACTCTCCGATGATCGAACCTCTGGAGCCAGAAGAGGTTGGGACAAACAAAGAGGACATTTAGTTTGACTCTACTGTCTCTGTCTTTTCTTTTAATTCAGTAGAACGAAAGTAGAGATGTTCTGATATCAATATCAGAAATTCCACCAACACCTGCAGCTCTCAAACAGCACTTACACTAACATGCCACAAAAAATACTATTTTTAGAGCAGTGCACTTTGTTTTGTTTTTTTTAAAGAAAATGTTTAGTCCTGAAATTGCTGGTAGTTTGATACTTTCTTGGGTATTTTCTCCATAGTTGATACGATATCTGTTTGTGAGTTCTTCTTTGTCCACCTACCTACCTGTCCACCACCCTATACCACCACCTATGCTTGGGCGGCCATATTTGTCACTATTCAGTCAGGATCAGACTTGTTGAGGGTCGTTGAGTTTTGTACTTTCTTCACACTGTTAAGCTCTTTGAAGCAAATTGGGATTAGTGACTATGGCTTACACAAATAAAATTAGATTGAATTTGATTTACAGTCTTTGAATGACTGATCATGTGATTGATAACTGCTGTTTTTCTCTTTTTCTTTCTCTGTGTGATTGTCTCTCAGCCCCTCCCATTGGACAGCAGCTCTACAGAGGTACGTTGACTCTCATGAAACATTTTTTCTATGTTTTTTGTAAAACATTAAGATAACATCTTGTCCATCCTCATTGAGAATCTGTACATATTATAAATATTGTTCTGACCTGGAGGTCTTTAATGCGGGATGCAGATTAGCTCCAGACAGGCACGTGATAACCCTGATTTACAGTGAGAACATATAAAGGTCACTGTCTCAAACACACATAATGAAAAGAAAATCCAATTTTTCACTGAGGACGAGATACTAATATATAATACTAGAATTATGCCACTGCCAGTGCCTGACAATTAAATCTACCACCTGAAATATAAATGTATATTTATGATAAACTACTATTACTGTTTAATACTAGTATGCATTACGCTTATGATGAAGTCAATGTTCAGCTTATATATTTATACTTAAAACAGATATTTACATTTCTGAATTCTATTTGAACAGTTAAAGTTGTTGTCAGTGAAATGCTGAAGTTAATATTTTATTTTTTATTTATGTCAAAACTCTGATGCAATAATTCTAACTGTCGAATATTTAGAAAGTAAACAGTGAGTGACGTGACACTGCACTTTATGTGTGAAGTGACACCTGGTCTCCAGGTATCACTTCTGTTCTAGCAGATGCAACAGTAGGTCAGAGGATGTCACACCCCATACACACTGTTAAAGCCTTATGAGGCAAATTGTCATTTGTGAATATGGGCTATACAAATTTGATTGATTGATTGATTGAAGAAACAGTCTATCAACCACATGTGTAGATGTGCCATCTTGGAGTTGCTGGATGACCTTTGCAACCTGATTGGGCATCAGAGATAACAGTTATATATGGCCACAAAATGCAAAACTAAAACCCTTTATGTGATTGTCTTGTTTCTGTTGACACTTTCATTTGTACCAAAGCTGATTCACAATCATTAGTTCTTCCTTAATGGAGAAAGAAGGAAAATGGGTAGTTTAAGTAATTAAATAACACTGTAATGAGAAGTGTTCCACTAAATTTTGAACAGTAATTGAAAGTATTATCGTGTTTGTATTTGAAATGAGAAGCTTCACATGTGGAACAGAATTTGATTCTAGTTCTGAAACTGGTTCTGAAACTGAAATAATGAACGTCTTTGTACCAAGAAGTTAAAGTTGTTGAAAATATAAAGCAATATTACTTCTACTTACATCTACTGTGCATCTGTCACCTTATTGTTTAATCCGTGCTTTTTGTGTGTTTGATGTTGCTCACCTGTTTGCTGCAGGAGGGTGGGGTCATAATGAACCAAGCTCCCCCCCAGCCAATCAGAAAGAAGTGCCACACTGTGGGGCGAAGTTACGACACCACCTCTGGCAGGATCTTCACCATGACAACTAGGGATAATAGCTTTGATGTTACTAAGACAGACGGTGTTGAAATGGGCAGACAGGGCCATGTGATGACAGAGTCCCCCTCTGACGTCCTTACAGGGGGTCATGTGATGACAGTGTCCCCTTCTGACGTCCTTACAGGGGGTCATGTGATGACAGTGTCCCCCTCTGACGTCCTTACAGGGGGTCATGTGATGACAGTGTCCCCCTCTGACGTCCTTACAGGGGGTCATGTGATGACAGTGTCCCGGATAATAGCTTTGATGTTACTAAGACAGACGGTGTTGAAATGGGCAGACAGGGCCATGTGATGACAGAGTCCCACTCTGACGTCCTTACAGGGGGTCATGTGATGACAGTGTCCCCCTCTGACGTCCTTACAGGGGGTCATGTGATGACAGTGTCCCCCTCTGACGTCCTTACAGGGGGGCCACTGATGACAATTTGTGAGGCTAAGACTCCGATCTCACCATCTGAGCTGCTGCCCGATGTCTGTTCTGTCATTAGTGAGGCAGGAAGAGACAGAAGCAGAGTTTTGGGCCCTCGAGGGGACAGCAGCTCTATGTCCACTCTGATCCCCCTTTTCTGTCCTAAACTGCCTGTGGATGAGAGCAGCCTATGTTCTGCTCCCAGCGGGATTTTGCCCTCCATGGCCAGAGTGGTATGCTGATAGCTGCTTTGTGGTTGGCATGGTAACAAGCATGAGAAGCAAAACCACTGATGCCATAGCAACATGTTAACAACCCTTATCATGCTGTAACAGTGTGTGGCTGAATGTTGGCTCATCAGACCCTGTTCAAACTAAGCACCTATGCTCCGCAACATTACAGAAAGCTGACAGATGAGGTGGGGATCAGGTCTGACACTGGCCTCAGGTCAGTCACAACTTTTATCGTCCTGACACATTGGAACTGTGCTCAGATTTATTTCCTACCATTATCTGTAAGAAAATGTCATCTTCTAACAATGTGGCCAATTGTCCCCTGCACTGTCCAGCAGGAAGCACTGTGGAGGTGTAGAGCAGAGGTCTTCAACAGGGGGTCCGCAGAGGTACTGCAGGGGGGTCGTGAAAGTTTTGCACTATAGGACCAGTTTAATATAAAACACAATTTTATACATGAGTAGGGGGTCCCTGCTCCATCTCTCCGTCAGTTTGGGGGTCCTTGGCCTGGAAAACGTTGAAGACCCCTGGTGTAGAGAGTTCAGTATGGTGCTGTAGTGCAGTAGGCGTCCACTGGGGGGAATTGTGGAGCTGCAGTGTTCAGTTTAAATGCTGCTCCTCTTCCTTCTCCTTTCACTTCCTCCCAGACACCAATTTGTTCTGCTTCACTGGTAAAAAGATGCATAATAACTAACAGCTCATTTTTATTTTTTTGGAATTGTTCATTTACATCCAGTGTTTATCTGTCCTCTTAATGCTGGCTGGTCTGTGGGGCATATTTTTATATTACTACTCAATATATGAAAAAAGAAGAAGATTCTGTTTTTCATTGTCAACGTTAACATTAAGCTGATGACTTTTTTACTGTTGTCACTTTCTGACAACAGAGAAACATGATCTGATTGCAATAGAAACAGAAGTTGCATTTTATACTACATGTTTGTATCAAACATGTCAAAGCTGCAATTAGTAAATATTGACTAATGACAAACAAATCGCTTCCCTTTTGCAAAGTTCCACCTTGGCCCTGGCCCTGCATGGCATTTGTGTTAACTGTTGGTGTGAAATGTCTACCTCCTCTTTATGTGTATCTCAAACCTTATTGTGTTTGTGTGTGTGTGTATGTGTTTGTTTGCAGTCTAAACCTGCATTTGATGAAATGTCTCCTGAACTGACTGCTCTGCTCAAGTCGGCCAGTGAAAACAAAACTTTCCGAGAACACAACCTGCTGAAGGTGCCTGTCTGTCTGCTTGTCTTTCTCAGCATCTCTCATGGTCGCAGTTACAGTTTTTGTCTGGATTCTGAGCTTCAAACTTCTGACTCTGAAATAAAGAAATAGATACTATATTCAAATTCCTAATCACAGCTTTAATGCGACAGGGTTTCGTTATTATTAAGTGTGTGTCTTAACACGCCTGAAAACTCACATGGTTCAAAGTTGAGTTTCCGTTTGGATTTAGATGTCAGAGAGTTTTAATTTATGGATTTTGTTTGTTGTTTCTGCTTTAATGCGGGTTACAATGCATGATCTGCTTTTCTCAGGGGGGAGGTATCAATTTCATAACACTGAGGTTTCCAGTGCATCAAAAGGCAGTGATGAAGAGAAGGTTCCTACTTTACAGCCTTCTAGCTAAATTAGACCTAACCTTGACCTCAGGTCAGGTCAGGACCTTTTGATTGCAGGAGCTGTCCATCTCAAACGTTTCTGTGTTTATGTTCACTCTGTGTTTCAGACGTCAGAAAAGGTGGAGACAGTCTTCTTGATGACAGAGTCACATGATGAAAAGGACCTCTCATTGGTGGACCAGCCTCAGGTAGCAGCAGGAAGTTTTAGCCAAGCATGATTGATTGATTATGGCCAATCTCTAGAAAGTGGGGTTTTTGGGGAGGGGGGAGAGGGCAAGTCTGAAAAAAGAGTGACTTTCATTTAAACTGTATCATGAGAAGCTCCTGTATTTGAGAAATGAGCATAACAGCCCACATTTTCGTGAATTTATAGTACTTCTCTCTGTGTCCCTACAATTGACTCTTTTTAAAACGTATTGCAGGATGTTCAACATACTGAGAATCACAATCTTCATATTTCTGCAAGAAATAAAGACCCAGACTACTCGTGCTTTAAAAAGTGTTGTCACTATACTTGTTCAAAGCAAAGGATGGACAGTTGTTTTGAGTTTATGTATCTCTGTAATTTTACCTCTGAATATTTCAGGAAGTCCCGGTGATGAGGAAAACTCTCACTTATGAAGCTCCGGGGGTGAGGACTGTCTTTTGTTTACAATATAAGAGATGGGTGTCAGAATTCTTTATTATATTTTTATTATATTATTTTAATATGAATAATTAAATCAGATTATTAATGAGTCCATCAAAAATGATTACATGTCAGTTGAATTTATTTTTTAGTCACCCTTTATAAAATGACCACTTGTTATACTGATCCATAGTTTTACAAACTCACTTCCTGTTCTTCTGTGAGCACAAACAACATATCAGTAACAAATCCTCAAATGCTATGATGACATTTATGTATTTTTCAGAACCCAGTGAGCTCTGATCCTGCTATTGGACAGTTGCTGAGCTCCCAGACCTTCACTGCAGAAACCTCAAACACTACCACAACCACACACATTACGAAGGTAACATGCATTATCATGGGAACATATGTCACCTTTACATTCTGTTTGATATAACAGTGTTTGATATAAATTAAATTAAATATTTGAAATATTAGTTTTTTTTTTCTTTATTTCTCCTCAGATGGTAAAAGGAGGAATTTCAGAAACCAGGATTGAGAAAAGAATTGTTATTTCTGGAGACACAGAAATTGACCATGATCAGGTAATTCATGCTCCACACATTCAGTCCTAACTTCAAAAGTTCTTGTTCTAGTTCTAGATTTTAGCCAGATCAGATGATTGATTATTGTTTGATTAATACTTAAAAGGGCTCCCTCACTGATAAATGATATGCCTTACGGACAGTTCAGAAATCTGTTCTGTGATCAGTTTAATGCTGAGAAACATCATTTGTATTGACTATTCAGTGGCTAAAATCGTGGTATTTAGAATGAACTGTGATAAAACTGAACCTCGCTGGAAAACCAAGACCAAGATTCACATTTTATTATTGCTGATCTCTTGCCATTTCATTCCCATGCAGACTGAAACCAGTTAAAATCCTCATGTGCCTGGTTTAACATGACTATGAATTCTATTCTATTCTATGAAAATCTAACAACTTCAGATGTAGCAGACCTGGGGCCTCATTTATCAAACCATACGAAGGAATCATACTAAAAACGATCGTACACACAAAGCTGGAAAATGGCGCCTGCCCCCAAAAAAGTGAGATGTATCAAACTGTGCGCACGCAGGATTCCACGCTCTTT
Organism: Trinectes maculatus; assembly: GCA_016785345.1. Taxonomy (NCBI): domain Eukaryota; kingdom Metazoa; phylum Chordata; class Actinopteri; order Pleuronectiformes; family Achiridae; genus Trinectes; species Trinectes maculatus. The sequence goes on from JAFBJQ010005198.1 coordinate 36,466, forward strand.
AGCTTCATACATCTTTATCAGCGTGAAATTGAGCGCACATGCACGAGCACAGGACTCCGCCCTTTCTCCGCCCGCAAGTAGACTCATTGTAATATTGTGACGTCCTCGTGGAAGATTTTTAGGACTGAACCACATTTGTGTCAATCAGCGTGCGAGGCAGTGGTTGGTGGAGCTGAGTGGGGGGCGGGCTCTGTGTGGCGGAGGCTTTCGTACTAGTTCGGCAGACGTTCGGCTCTCTTCGGCTCCTCTGCTCAGCTCGTGTAAGGAAATCTAGTTCCCTGTGGAATGAGCCTGTCACGTGAGTCATGATCACCTGTAAGGGAAGCGGCGATGCGGGACTCCTGGCTGTGGCTCTCTCAAAGCCACGCCCACCTCGGCCCACTGTTCCAACATGATCGATCTTATGATCGATGGAAAACAGCTGATGAGTCATTCATCATCAGGGACTAAAACATCAGCACTGCTTCAGATACAGTCATTTACTATGTCCCCCAGTAAACTGCCACTGTTATTACTCCATCCTTTAACGCATGCTTTTCTATATGAGGATACAATTAACACAATATAACACGTCCGTGTTCCTAAGGCCCATGTGTCACAATTGTAACAATAATAATAATAACAATAATAATAATAACAATAATGAGTAATTGTTTCATTTGTGATCACACTGATTCCATCATTCACAATTATTGCAATTCACTGCGTCGTCTCTAAGTGTCGCCAACGGACAAAACCTCAAAACCTATTAGAAACGTGCGTACGCCAGGAAAGAAGCTGGCGTGGCGGTCCGCTCATTCTCACCTTCATTTCACTCTTGATAAATCTGACCGTGAGGGTGAAAGATGGCATACGCCACGTTTTTGTGCGTACGCAACGTTGATAAATGAGGCCCCTGCACTTGAATTGACCAAGACAGATCTGTCAGGAGCCTCCTCTGCTCAGGGTTCATCAAAAACTGGACCTGTACCAGGTCTAACCCTGTGTCTGTTTTGAAGGCTCTGGCTGCAGTGCTCAGCGAGGCACGCCGGCAGCATCCTGAGCTGTCTGTCACACGGGTTGTTGTCCATAAAGAAACTGAAGTGTCTCCTGATCATGTGATTGATTAGTGACTTAACAGGTAACAGGAAGGGTTAGGCCCTGTCCTCACCGGAGGGGTCTGGGGCTGGATGTTGATTGGCTGTCTGATGCATGGCAGCAGTCATTACATTCTGTTTGCATGTTTTACAGTTTCATCTTGAGACAAGGGGCTCAGGTTATTTGGCCTAAGAACACAGGAGCTTGGAAATGTCCTGTTAGACCCTGATGCACCTATTGCTAAAAACCTACAAGAAGACTGATTAATTAATCAACCAACCCATTAACTAAGCAGATCAGTACCAGTTTAATACAGTTTACTGTCTATTATCAAAAATCACCTTTATCCCACCGACCCAAACCATTGACCTCGACAAAGAAAAAGTCTTTGAAAGATGACAATTCAGACATTTCATCCATGTGTGCTACAATAACATGCTGCGCTAACATTAGTCACCATTTGTTTGTGTAAAATGAAGAGCTTGTGGCTCAGCTGTGTCCAGCATTGGTTCAGGCCATACTGTATCTGGACCAGATGCTATCTGACTGAACAGCATCATACTGTTGACATTGGCTGCACTCTGCTTTGAAGTTTGTTCTGCTATGCTAACATATTGAGGACTTTTTGACTAATTTTCCAGGCATGTCTTGCCTAGCTTATGGTGCTCCCTCTGTTGGCCACATTCAGTAATGTCACATAATAAATTGGAAAATACATTGTATGTCTGATATATAATATATCACAGTGAAAGGCCCCAATTTTGTAATGATATGTGATGAAAATGTGTCCAACAGATGACAACCAAGGGTCTGTAATGTAGAAGGACATGTTTTCATGCTCTACCTGCGTCTCTCTCTTTCAGGACTGATTTCAGAAGCATCTGCTGCATTATGGGAGTTGTTGTCAAAAGACCGAAAAGCCTGAGTCAGTAAAACACACACACACACACACACATACGTGGAGAGAGAGAGCGGGGGAAGACCACTGGTCTGACTACAGATGGAGGAAGGGGCTGCGATAGCTTCATTAATGAGATAAAGTATAGTTAGTTTTAACTGAATTCATTCTGCTATTTTCACTTTTAAGACAAAACACAACGTTTGTTTTTAAAGGAATGAAATCTAGAGACAGACAGACGAGAGACAGACAGGCGAGCTGCAGTGATGCCATCATCAAAATCCCATAGCAACCGAGCCAATTGTCCTCAGATTTACTGTCCCCGCTAAATAATCATCAGACAGACAGCTGATTTCTGTGCTTTCTGCTGTCAGGACAGTGAAGATCACAGCACAATGAAATATTGACTCCTCATACATGAATCTCACTTTCAATGATCTTGGCCCTTTTTGACAGCATGATGCCAGCTATTTCTCGTCTTCAGTGTAAAATGTAAAAAAAAGCATGAATGTTTGCACTGTAACTTCTCACTGTATAGTATCTAAACTCCAGCTCTATATTTACCCATAATACAACTAATGTGCCATCCTCATCTTAAACTGCTGTTGTGAATCATTTCTCTCATGGCTGATGTTATTTTTTCAGTACCACACAGTAGCCACTCCCTTTGTGTCATACTACAGAATCACTCCACTGTGTGTTGTTCAGTTGCACAAATTGTGTTATACTTTATTTCTGATTAATACTCTGAATGTGTCCTTACCTACTAAATGAAAATAAAATGATGCGTTACAAAGATTAGACATTGTCTGGTCAAAGTCTTCAAATGTGAAGAAGAGAAATACCTAACTTTTATTTGGAGAATCAGTCAGTTTGGCTGACTGATTAATTGATATATATATATATACTGTGTATATATATACAGTACAGACCAAAAGTTTGGACACACCTTCTCATTCAATAAGTTTCCTTTCTTTCCATGACTATTGTCATTGTAGATTCACAATGAAGGCATCAAAACTATGAATTAACACATGTGGAAATATGTACTTTACAAAAAAGTGTAAAACAACTGAAAATACGCCTTATATTCTAGTTTCTTCAAAGTAGCCACCTTTTGCTCTACTGCTTTGCACACACTCTGCATTCTCTTGATGTTTTTCATGAGGTAGTCACCTGAAATGGTTTTCACTTCACATGTGTGCCCTGTCAGGTTTAATAAGTGGGATTTCCTGCCTTTACAAATGGGGTTGGGACCATCAGTTGTGTTGTGCAGAAGTCAGGTGGATACACAGCTGATAGTCCTACTGAATAGACTGTTAGAATTTGTATTATGGCAAGAAAAAAGCAGCTAAGTAAAGAAAAATGAGTGGGCATTAATACTTTAAGAAATGAAGGTCAATCAGTCCGAAAAATTGGGAAAACTTTGGAAGTGTCCCCAAGTGCAGTCGCAAAAACCATCAAGCGCAACAAAGAAACTGGCTTAAATGAGGACTGCCCCAGGAAAGGAAGACCAAGAGTCACCTCTGCTGAGGAGGATAAGTTCATCCGAGTCACCAGCCTCAGAAGTCACAGGTGAACAGCAGCTCAGATTAGAGACCAGGTCAATGCCACACAGAGTTCTAGAAGCAGACACATCTCTAGAACAACTGTTAAGAGGAGACTGTGTGAATCAGGCCTTCATGGTAGAATAGCTGCTAGGAAACCACTGCTAAGGACAGGCAACAAGCAGAAGAGACTTGTTTGGGCTAAAGAACACAAGGAATGGACATTAGACCAGTGGAAATCTGTGCTTTGGTCTGATGAGTCCAAATTGGAGATCTTTGGTTCCAACCACCGTGTCTTTGTGCGACGCAGAAAAGGTGAACGGATGGACACTACATGGTTCCCACCGTGAAGCATGGAGGAGGAAGTGTGATGGTGTGGGGGTGCTTTGCTGGTTGGGGATTTATTCAAAATTGAAGGCATACTGAACCAGCATGGCTACCACAGCATCTTGCAGCGGCATGTTATTCCATCCGGTTTGCGTTTAGTTGGACCATCATTTATTTTTCAACAGGACAATGACCCCAAACACACCTCCAGGCTGTGTAAGGGCTATTTGACCAAGAAGGAGAGAGATGGGGTGCTGCGCCAGATGACCTGGCCTCCACAGTCACCGGACAATGACCCCAAACACACCTCCAGGCTGTGTAAGGGCTATTTGACCAAGAAGGAGAGAGATGGGGTGCTGCGCCAGATGACCTGGCCTCCACAGTCACCGGACAATGACCCCAAACACACCTCCAGGCTGTGTAAGGGCTATTTGACCAAGAAGGAGAGAGATGGGGTGCTGCGCCAGATGACCTGGCCTCCACAGTCACCGGACAATGACCCCAAACACACCTCCAGGCTGTGTAAGGGCTATTTGACCAAGAAGGAGAGAGATGGGGTGCTGCGCCAGATGACCTGGCCTCCACAGTCACCGGACAATGACCCCAAACACACCTCCAGGCTGTGTAAGGGCTATTTGACCAAGAAGGAGAGAGATGGGGTGCTGCGCCAGATGACCTGGCCTCCACAGTCACCGGACAATGACCCCAAACACACCTCCAGGCTGTGTAAGGGCTATTTGACCAAGAAGGAGAGAGATGGGGTGCTGCGCCAGATGACCTGGCCTCCACAGTCACCGGACAATGACCCCAAACACACCTCCAGGCTGTGTAAGGGCTATTTGACCAAGAAGGAGAGAGATGGGGTGCTGCGCCAGATGACCTGGCCTCCACAGTCACCGGACAATGACCCCAAACACACCTCCAGGCTGTGTAAGGGCTATTTGACCAAGAAGGAGAGAGATGGGGTGCTGCGCCAGATGACCTGGCCTCCACAGTCACCGGACAATGACCCCAAACACACCTCCAGGCTGTGTAAGGGCTATTTGACCAAGAAGGAGAGAGATGGGGTGCTGCGCCAGATGACCTGGCCTCCACAGTCACCGGACAATGACCCCAAACACACCTCCAGGCTGTGTAAGGGCTATTTGACCAAGAAGGAGAGAGATGGGGTGCTGCGCCAGATGACCTGGCCTCCACAGTCACCGGACAATGACCCCAAACACACCTCCAGGCTGTGTAAGGGCTATTTGACCAAGAAGGAGAGAGATGGGGTGCTGCGCCAGATGACCTGGCCTCCACAGTCACCGGACAATGACCCCAAACACACCTCCAGGCTGTGTAAGGGCTATTTGACCAAGAAGGAGAGAGATGGGGTGCTGCGCCAGATGACCTGGCCTCCACAGTCACCGGACAATGACCCCAAACACACCTCCAGGCTGTGTAAGGGCTATTTGACCAAGAAGGAGAGAGATGGGGTGCTGCGCCAGATGACCTGGCCTCCACAGTCACCGGACAATGACCCCAAACACACCTCCAGGCTGTGTAAGGGCTATTTGACCAAGAAGGAGAGAGATGGGGTGCTGCGCCAGATGACCTGGCCTCCACAGTCACCGGACAATGACCCCAAACACACCTCCAGGCTGTGTAAGGGCTATTTGACCAAGAAGGAGAGAGATGGGGTGCTGCGCCAGATGACCTGGCCTCCACAGTCACCGGACCTGAACCCAATCGAGATGGTTTGGGGTGAGCTGGACCGCAGAGTGAAGGCAAAAGGGCCAACAAGTGCTAAGCATCTCTGGGAACTCCTTCAAGACTGTTGGAAGACCATTTCAGGTGACTACCTCTTGAAGCTCATCAAGAGAATGCCAAGAGTGTGCGAAGCAGTAATCTAAGCAAAAGGTGGCTACTTTGAAGAACCTAGAATATAAGACATATTTTCAGTTGTTTCACACTTTTTTGTTTAGTATATAATTCCACATGTGTTAATTCATAGTGTTGATGCCTTCAGTGTGAAAGTACAATTTTTATAGTCATGAAAATAAAGAAAACTCTTTGAATGAGAAGGTGTGTCCAAACTTTTGGTCTGTACTGTATGTATATATATATATATATATAGTGTGTGTGCGTGCGTGCGTGCGTGCGTACACACACACAAATACAAATTGATCAGACAGGCCATCCAGATCTTTGTCTTTAATACATTGCTGAATTTTCAGTTTCATAATAAATTTAAAGTCCAGTGGTTATCTACACAAACCTATTAACTCTTCTGTTCACACAAGAGTTCGAATTTATATTTGGTTTATGTATTACTATTTAATCTTGTTGGAAAACCAAGTGAGCCAGGTTGAAGTTATTTTAAAACAGCCTTTAATGATTCATGTGAATCAATGTTATACCAAAGTTACAGAGCAAAGAAAGAGTCACAATGACTTTAGAAAGTAAAAAGAATCAGTCACTAACAGACGTTGCTAGACAACAGGACATGAGTTTGGTATGACACCCAACAGAAAGTGGGCGGAGCCCAAATCAAGGGTGTCATTCAGATGAGACTTGATAAGATGCATGTTTCTTAGACAACCTCTGAACCTGGAGGTGGTCGACAAGCAGTTCTGTTTCACACCAGCTGTAACAGAGAGACAGACAGGTCAGAGAGCAAGACAGGTAATATTAGCTATGCACAGACCTGAGATTCTCACCTGGATAGCCTCCCAGGTAGACAGGGTTGTTGGTCTCTGCAGAGGTGGATTGTGGGTAGGGGTTGGGGATGGTGTAATGTCGCTCATCTACTGTCAGACTAAGGGTGTGTTTTGTTTTTCTGGCCAGCAGACGGTGCCACTGTTTATCACACAACACCTGACCAGATGAATGCACAGAAACTCGTCCCGCCCCATTATTCACATGAAAAATCACCTTCAGAAACAAAAGAAAAACTATTTACAGGATTTATAGGAGAAACTCAATGAAATAGTTCTTGTAAAAAGGCAGGTGAATCCCTCAACACTGTAAATATGAGTTTATATGTTTGTATGTATGTATATTAATATGAGATTATATTTTAAGGATTTGATTTGAATTCTCCTTTCTGTTCCTCAGACATGAAACCATTCATTTACAAGTTTAACTTTTAAATTCCACATTGTTTGTGACCTCGGCTTTTTGGAGGATTGCGGAGGCAAGTGCTGAGTTGGCATTTCAGTTCTACAGACTTTCCTGTCTCTAGATTACCTCTCACTCCCACCTCTCTATAATTTCGCTCACCTGTCCTTTGATCATCTCTAGTCCTATGGCATCAACTTTCGCACTGCTGATTCCCAAAAACACTCCTTCTGATTGACTTGTTCGAAACTCCAGCGTCACTGACACATCCGAACCAACTTTATAACCATGATGCACTGCGCATAAAGACACAGAAGTTAACAGTCTGATGGGACATTACAAAATGAAATCAGGTGTAATTCTTTTTGGTGGACTCACTGAGGACAGCATAGCCGCTGCCATTAAAGTAACTTCCTGTCTGGTCTTTGGTGAAACAGGAAGTGACGTTATGCTGTGTGGCTGGCTTGGTAAGATCCAGCATGGCTCCGTTCAAAGTGACTGAATGAACACAACCTGGTAAACTGCTGCTGACCTGAGGAACATACAGGAAGACAGGTGGAGCAAGTTAATGCCATTTGTCAAGGTGTATTTTTAAGCTGCACTGAAAAATGTAATCTATCATTTAGCTGTCACATGATGACCTTTCATCTAAAGTCTTTTTGACACTGTAACAAATGTATATTCTTTGACACAACAGCAGAAGTAAGGTTAATTTGTCTTCCTATCACATTTTTTAGAACTGATTGAAGTTTATCTGCACAGTTAAAAATAGAGTGCACTTTGTTTCATATTTAAATGCTGAATATTTCTTGTGTAAATGTTGGCTGTACATTGATCCTCCTGGTTGTGAGTGTGCGTGGTAATCCTCCCAGGTAAAGTTTGTTGTCTACGTCCAGTTGGTTCCCTTTCACTGTTGCAGAGTCTGGATTTGAACCGTCCACTGACACCGACATCATCCGCTTGCTGACCTCAGCACTCACCTGAGAGACAGCGACATTCAAGTTAAGTTTCTGCTGTTTAGTGACTTTGTAATATCTGACTTTCAAAACAACTGTAAAAAGTTAGATTTAAAACAACATCTCTGTGTATTTTGTACGTTTTGTTTGCACCAGGTTGGTTAACAAAATGAATGTTTTCAGTTTCAAAATGAAATCAAATGCAGCAATGCATGTTGTATTCATATATTCATTCACATGTGTAGGTGTTATTGTGTATAAACGTACAACATGCCAATCTCCGTCATTCACAGCAACAGATGAGGTGATGGAGGCAGGACCTTTCCCCAGGTCAGTAGACATCATTACTCTTCCGTCCATCAGTCTGAGGACAATGAAATCCATGTGTTTGGAGTCGGTGAGGAGGAGGATCAACCCGTTTTTAGCCCAGCTTCGCAGTGACAATCTCACAGAGACGCTGAGGGTGGACGACAGTGACAGATGAGAAACAACACAACACATTCAGGGACTGAGTCCTGCTTTAAATGCAGATTAATGTCCCACTACCTTTGTTGTCATGGAAACTCACCTTTTCCTGACATTGTTGGGATTAATGATGAAGGTCATGTGACTGTGTTTGGACAAACCAATTTGAGCTGCTGATGCCAGGAACTTCGTGTTTTCCTCTGACACACACTGTATCATGCAGAGATCAATCAAGATTAATCAATGAATACAATTTAATAACTAACAGTGACCAATAATCAGTAATGATCAATAACTACAATGCATAATACTGACTAGTAAACACACTGTTTATCTGTTTAACACATTGTTTGACTGTTAAAATTAGTTATTATCAATAGTTACTTAGATTTCAGTACTAGTGGGAAAAATTCATTTATTTATTTGTTTTGGTGTAATCAAAAATAAGAATAGTATGGATTTATCAATGATTTATCAATAACTAAGTTCTGGACTTTGGATTACTGTAATATTTTATTTGTAGATTTTACTGTTAATCAGTAATAAAAAATATAATGCTTTCTAATTTCAGTGAACAATTATTCGCAGTGAACAAAAAACAGTACATACAAAAACGATCAAAAATAAATATATGCATTACTGTTGGTGCTCCAGAAGGTGTGCTCAGGTGTGTGGGTGGAGCTACAGACAGGTGGGCAGGAGCAGGAGTTGGTTCTATATTCTGGTTATCAGGAAACACTGCTTCGGCCCTCTCTTTTAATAGGCAGCTGTCAAACTCCACACTCTCATAACTCATGGCTCCTGATAGGTCAACGAGTCTGCAGGTTGAGAACAGTTGACCAGTCAGAGGCAGGAGGCCGTGTAAATTGAATGTGTAAATGTATGTGTAGTATAAGACTTACGCTCCGTCCACTACCAAGTGTTGGATGCAGCCTCTGAACAACCTGGACAATTCATGTATTCTGTCTGGTAGATGGGACCCCTCATGTGACGGCAACCCACCAATGAATAATGAGGCTGGAGACAGAGGAGAAAATCCCCTCAGCAACGGAGAGACTGATTCTGGGTCATTCTCATCCACCTTCACAGACAGTGACCTAAGAGACAAACAGGTGAGACAGTTAATACCTTAATGCCAGGTGAGACAAATGTGTGTTTTCACGGTTAGACATACTTCTTCTTGATAATGATAATCACGGAGTGTTTTTCTCCATCACTGAACGATTCTCCATCAGGTTTCATCACTCTGACCATCTGAGTAGCTCCTCCCACTTCACCAAGCTCTGTCTCCAACACACCTGAGGCCAGGTGAACAGACAAGAAGTGCTACACACAAACACACAGGTTAGACACAGGTTTTAGTTACACATCAATAACATGTTTGTGAATGTACCCACACACAGACATACACAGCTCTGTCATGTGACCACACCTGTCTGTGGGAGCTGTTGTCAGTTGAAGTGAAGACTGCCAGCAGGATTCCTGACTGGTTGATGGAGGAGAAGGAGAAGAGGAACTGTGCCTCCTGACCAAGAACTGGTGTCGGAATCTGAACGTAGCCTCCGGTCAGCACAGACACACTCCGTACTGCCTGAAAGGTAATCATTGTATGATCGGCAAAATGAGTGTGAGTGAATGTTCTAATGGCTGTAGTATTAGGATATTTATTTTTCATATTTGCTACTTTTTCTATTTGCTACTTTTACTTGAGTGTATATTTTGCTGGTTATCTGTACTTTTACTGACGTACTGCGCTTTAGTTCCTCCACCTCCGAGTAGAGAATATTATAGCAGTAATAATAAAATCCAATGGCAGTATAACCATCAAAGATCAGTATGGGTGGTACCTTGAGTATGCAGCCTTTTCTTACTCCGTATGCGTCTCTCAACAGGTCGAAGTTAGACCGAGCAATCTCTACATTCTTTATGCAGCCCACATAGGATCTGGACACCACCTGTCGTCTGGAAACCACACAAAGACAAGAGTTCAAACGGAGACAGGTGAGTTTAAACACACCACACTTCAGGATCAACAGGTAACATCACATGGTGCCTCTCATGAGGCTTGTCTCCTTATGATGAGAAAGTAATGTGCAGTGTATATAATGATTAGTAGCATGTTGGGGCCGTTCATTTTCATAAAAGAACATACAGTATAAACAGGGCAAATATAAGATGTAAACCTCTCAATGGTGCAGCTGATTTTCATTTGTAAATTTCAGAAAAAGTGGATGTGTTGTTTGAAAAGAGATTTAAGTGAAGGATGGCCTCTTCTATAGTCGCTAACCTCTAACTTATTTTCCTAGATCCAGAAAACAGAATTAAAAAAACCCAAAGTGCCCCTCACAGTGGACAAGGATTTCCAGGTCATGACAGGTTCTTACAATCTTACCTGACTGGTCTGAAGGCAGGAAGTCCTCCAATGTAGATCGGGTCTAGGTCAGAGCGATTCAGGTCAGAGGCCGTCCCTGGAGACTCTGCCTCCAACACTTCCTTCTCTGATGACTGATGGGCAGCCATGACAGACAGGTAACCTGCACACACCAGGTAACACACACCATGACAAAGAGGAAGTGTAAAGCGGCCTCACTGCATCCTCTGATTTTTAACCCAACACTAACTCTTTGTTGTGTGTTTTTAATTGTAACACTAGAAATCGTACCTTTGCGTTTGTTTCTCTGTAGCGTGATCTTATACCACACACCAGTGTTGTACTTCCTGTTGGAAGTCAAGACCAGAACACCTGAACCTAAGTCAAAGCTGAGACGGACACGCCCCCCCACCAGCTCTATGGACAGGAAATCTCTCTGCAGAAGATAGGAGAAGGTCATATGTGGTTTTTCTCACAATAGGAGGTTTGACAAAATGTGTGTGTGTGTGTGTGTGTGTGTGTGTGCGTGCTGTACAGTGTTGTTGGAGGCCAGATAGAGCAGTAATCCGTTTGGTGACAGTGTTTTAAACAGCAGTACGATGGAGGTGGAAGTCGCACGCAGAGATTTCTGGACCAACGAGAATCCAGATCCATCAAAGTGAAAGGAAGTCTCCTCTGCCTGGGGACTAAGAGACAGAGATGAAGAGATGACCATAGAGACGCAGCAGTTCTGTAATTCAGCAGACTTAACTACAGAGCAGCTGGACTGTTAGGTTTAGGTTAACTGTTAACATTATGTACACTGTAATGTTCTCATTGCTATGGTATAATAATCACATATGTTGTTGTCCAGCCCTGAGCCCCTGTGTTGTCAGTACCTGCTGAAGCAGCCTCCACACTCTCCCTCTCTGCTGATGTAGTTCCATAGTCCAATGTTTCTCTCATTGAGCGATGCTTCACCAACACAGCCTTGAAAGGTGGTGGATCTCAGTGCTGTAGGCTTCTGACATTACACACTCAAGAGTTATCACTTGTTCACCTGTACACCTTAACTCGCAACTATGTACCTAATAGTTATGTTACCTTAGTGTCAGCTCCCAGTCCTCCAATATAGATCACTGTGTTACTGTTGATGTCTAAAACTCTGGAAGATCCCGGTGATGTTGCCGTTACCGCGGGTAACGGAGCTGTCTCTGATTCCAGCTGATGGACTGACAGAGACACTTTGGCCCCAAAACTGTCAACATCATGACATGGCAAAATTAAATCCAACATTAAATCATCACATCAAACATCAGTGGAACTGATGTGAACTGAAATGACCTGAAACAATGTCATCATAATTGACACTTTGACGTTTCTTCTGACACTAATTATAACTGACATAAACTAATAATAACAGTCACTATCTAAACATAACTGACGCTAATAAGATATTTAAATATTGCTATATTTTTTGTGTGTTCTGTACATGCAGCATCTGTTACAATCTGTTTTTCCCTGTTAAAGGGTTATTCTGTAGGTCAGGGGTCTTCAACGTTTTCCAGGCCAAGGACCCCCAAACTGACGAAGAGATGGAGCAGGGACCCCCTACTCATGTATAAAATTGTGTTTTATATTAAACTGGTCCTATAGTGCAAAACTTTTGCGACCCCCCTGCAGTACCTCTGCGGACCCCCTAGGGGTCACGGACCCCCTGTTGAAGACCTCTGCTGTAGGTTTTTCTCACCCTCTTTGAGGGTTTAGGACAGAGGATTTAACTCTTATTATTCAGTCATCTAATCAGTGTTGATCATGTGCTCATTGATAATCACACTAGCTGTGTATATTTACCGTGTAGCGTTGATTCTCGTCCATCTGTTGTTTGTGACGTCTATTCCAGGAAACTCCAGTCTGTTGCTGCCTGAACCTATATCCCACACCAGTGACACCTTTCCATCATTCATCTCCACTGCCAGGTAGTCCACCTGAGGCCAAAGGACATTGACAAAGGTATAAAATGCTGAAGACACTGAGTTTAAGTATCTACAGTAATATACATATTAATCCCACTTAATCCCACTAGGGAAAATTCAACAAGTCTCTGCATTTATCCCATCTGATGTATATTATACCTGAGTATTACACACACAGCACTATTTAGTGTGTATATAAGATCAAGATAGATCTAAGATAGTGTGTTATATTTTGTGTTGCACAGTGTGTGTTGGTACCGTGGTGTTGCTGCCCAGGTAGAAGAGCAGGTTATCTGGACTCAATGTCTTCAAGATCAGGTTCAGAGTGTTGAAGTTACTGGATTGAATGTGTGGTCTGTAGGATCGAACGCAGTCTCTGTCCGCCTGCACTGCCACCTTTATCTGATCACATGATCACAATCACATTATCACCTTTATCTGATGACATCATCAAAATAGCATCATTCTTTTTGCATTATCACCTTTATTAGAGCTACATTGTCTGTCTGCCTTTAAAATACGGTGGCTTTTTTGTGATGTAATGCAGGACAACAATCACATGATACCAGTACATGGTACACTGTGACAGTAAATCATTAACATTAACGTCATTAACATATAGATATGAAGATAATGGAGCTCAATAGAGTATGTTTTGTACCGATGCAGCTTGTCTTCGGGCCTGATCGATCAGCTGTCTGATGTCTGACAGGTTACGGCTCAGTGTTTCTCCCAGCATGCTCAGGGGCTTTATACGCTCCATCAGGTGATCTGTCCGATGCTCCGCCTCCTCAAGCTTACTGTGTGCCTCATTGGCTGAACACACACAGAATTGAATGCGTTAGAGTGACTACCAACTATGTTTTTTAGAATGACTCTATCCTAATCTAATAACCTTCAGCATGTGTGTTTGTCACTAGCTGGTTGGTGTCCTTCACTGTGTTGATGGTATTTTCCACCATAGAAGAAGAATCCTGCAGCTGTTCTTTGAGTCTCTGCAACTGCTGCAGCACCACCTGCAGGTGGGAGTGGTCTGCTGCAGCCTGAAGCTGAGCCTGCTGCAATGACAGAAAGGAACCTGATAGAAAAAAATGAGTACAACAGTGAGTATGTTAACACATAACTATGTCAGATCAATGAGTAGAAGACGGTACAGCCTAAGACTTCTCACCATTTGAGAGAGTCTGTAGCTCTTTGATTGGCTGTTGAAGGAAGAGGCTGCAGTTACGGACAGTCTCTTTGGCCAGTCCCAGTCTGCTGGTTACCATGGAGATATTCAGCTGCAGATCTAGAAAGAGAAACATACATTAGACAGATCTGTATGTCTTGATTTCCCTCCTGCTGCTGATGAACAGCAGGTGGCGCTGACCTTAGTCACAGTATCATGACATTGACAAAAGAGTTTAAAGTGAGAAATAATAAAGAGCAGCAAAGATTTTTCTGAATGAGTTAATGCTGACTTTCTCTGTGTAAACTCTGACAGGGAGTTTATCAAGCTAAATAAATTGATCACGGCTATTAAAGCTTCATTTGAATTGATCATAGACGGATTAATTGATTAGGACAGACTTCCTACACCTTGTTACCAGGACCACCGGATACTTTGCTTCGTGATGTTAGGGTGCTTTCTCACCACTAGTTCGATTATTTGATGCGCACCACGCAGTAAAATTGTTACTATGTAGCATACAGACTGCGGTGTGGTCCACGTTCACACCTGCTAACAAACCAAAATTGGTCTGATTGATGTTTTGGTCCAATTTACATTTTTGCCTAAAAAAATCCACTCGGGAGAACTGGGGGTGGGGATGAGCGGCCGAGCGAGCCGTGGACAGGCGGCGAGGGCCTCTGGCCGGCCACGGCTCGTGTTCTCACCAGAGGGATTCGCGTTCTCACCAAAGGGACCACACCAGAGGCTGGCTTTTGGTGAGCAGTCAAGGAAACCGAGACCACCTCTTTTTCGAGGTCTCAGTCTGCTTGTTTTAGTGCGCATCCGAGTGTGATTGATGCGTTCACACCAACGAACCGAACTAAGAGCTTTTGGTACGAATGGACCGTTTGGTGCGCACCAAGTGCTGTTGATGTGAAAGCACCCTTAGATTCAGTGAAGTAAGACTAAAGAGGTATCTTAATGGTGCAGCACCCAAGTATACACACAGACCTTCAGCTGACTTGCTGATTTGCTGACTTTCTTGTAAAACGGTGGACTTGATGTCCACTTTGGCTCCATTCTCCTCTGACATCAGCTGTTTTATTTGGGCGGTCTGAAATGGAAAGTAGACGTGTATAAAAGTGCGGCATCACAAGCTGCAGCTTGAGCTCTATTCACATGTTGTTACTAATCTCTAAAGGTGACTCAGATTTTACACTGGAGACAGAATGTGACTGATCTTTCTGTCTGAAGGGATAAGTACCATGTTGAGTGTGAGGGAGGCGGAGACATGGGCGATCGAGGCCAACTGCTCAGCAGAATGAACCTGCTCTGTGATGTCACTGTCCACCTGGACCATTTGGCTGCCATTTTGAGACATGTTACACACTGACAACAGAGAGCTGAGAGAGAAAACAGTTTAATATCAGCACACACATAACAACATACACTCTCAGACACACACTCAGTGTTACCTGTGCAGAGAGTGGGCGTGGCTCTGCAGCTGGTGGGCGTGGCTCTCTGCTCGGTAAACGTTTTCCAGGGCATCTGACTTCTTTAGTCCAACTACCAAGATGTCCACCTGTTTTCTCAACAGGGGGCGCCACTGGTCCAACTGCCCGTTCAAAAACTCCACCTGCTGTGCAGGTCAGTTAGTGTTCCTTTTATGATGTAATGTTGGTTATTATAATGGTTGTTCTCATATTCCAGAACAGTGTGTGTCTTACTTTAGTGGTGTTTGTTAACTCCTCCATCATGGTCATGGTGTCATCCAGCAGCAGCTGACTGTCGACCATCAGTCCGTCTACAGAAAGACACTCAACACTCAGGTTCTGATGAACAAACTGAAAGAGAAATGGAAACAATCAGAACTCTGACCACTCTGATCTTTTCACTGAACACTAAAAACTGTGGTTTTTTTAGATTGTATGTTTACCAGGTATTGGTGCAGCAGTGTGTGTGTGGTGTTCAGCAGTGTGTGAGTTAGTTTGTTTCGTTGTGCAGCATCATTCAGGTGCATGTGCACATTTTGCAGTTTATCCATGCTGCCAGAAAGTGAGGAGGAGATTAAATTGATCCTGTTTTCAACCATTATTTTGCTGGACAAGAAGTCCATCTGCACGAAGTCAAGGAGAGACTCTGATAGGCTGCAGAGAGAGAGAGACAGTGATCAGTGAGCTAAGAACAGGATGAACATGACATAACTTAGATCTACTTATAAACACACACCTGCGCTCATGATTGGCTGATGTGTTGGCAGCTGTTAGATCAGTAACACTCATGGATTCCAGAATGATCTTTAACGCCTCCAGCAGATCCGTCTGATTAGTTGATACAATCTCCTCCTTTGTGGTCTGGTTTAGATGGTCCACCTTCCTCTGCAACACTGGACCAATTCCAAACAAATTCATGTTGGTTCAACTTAAATCAATTTGATTTGTCAAAGCTGTGATCTCATTATTGGTCAGGAGCATATTGTTACCCTGAATATTGTCTTCAAGGCTGCTGATAGTCCTAAGCAGCAGTTCACCCTGTGAGACGCTGCTGTTAGTGGACATGTCCACTTCCTCCAGGTTGTTAGATAAACGATAAACCTATCCAAACAGGAGACCAAAGATATGACCTTTATTAGTCAGCTTTCCTGCAGTTCAAACATTATATTATAATATTCATACGGAGATAGGGTCACCATACCCTGTTTGTATCTTGATATTATATGTGTTTACATAACATCATGCGTTGAGTAACGTGTGCCTACCTGCTGCAGCAAATCACTGAGGCCAGAAGTCAAATCATTCAACTTGTCTTCCACTCTGGAGACACTGAAGGCGACAGAGTTGTTCTCTGACAACACCACCTGGTCAAACAAGCAGGAGCAAACATGTTACTGTGTGATATAGGTTCCTGTAGAACCACTTCAGCAGATGAGTCATTATCAGGTTGCATGGTTCATTCAGGTCAGTGAACTCAACTCTTAGAAATATCACAGCACTTTGTAATTTGTTCATCTCTTTGTACCTTGAGGCCTCTGGTCTGGTTCTCTAACTCCACCAGCTGGTGGTATGGTGCCATGGCAACGCCACTCACGTTAACAGAAAGAAAATGGTTGTGTAGGTTGTTCAGCTCATCCAACAGAACGCCGATGCACTCATCGTCACACGCTACAGTTAAAATCAAACACACACAGGTCACCTACAATAACAAGCAACATGTCAGTGTGTGTGTGTGTGTGTGTGTGTGCGTGTGTGTGTGTGTGTTGATGTTACTCACACACACACTCTCCTTCCTGTAGGGTGTGTCTCTCATTACACTGGTCACATGACAGACCTTTGACCCCAGCCTTACACTCACACTGTCCAGTCAGTGCATCACAGACTGAGTGGAGGGAGCCCCATCCACTGCACTTACACAGTGAACAACTCCCACCGAACAATGTGGGGTTACCATAGTAACCAACAGAACACCTGGAGGATGACAGCACACAGTAGGTGTGAGGAGGCGATAATAAGACGGTGTTAATGTTAGAAAAGACAAATGCTGAAGTAAAGGGAGAATATGTGACTAATAGAAATGAAAGCGTGACCACTGACATTACCATCAGGATACCGACTGTACATTTGATGCATTGTTATCATCACTCTGGTTTCCAAACAGGTATGAAGAACTCACCTCTCACAGTATCTCCCCTCGTATCCCATCTCACAGTCGGTGCAGCGAAAATCTCCCAGCGTTCCCTCTGGCACACAGGTCGGACTGAAACTAGACAAAATGAAGTTAACACCAGTAGATAACGATTACATGAGTCAGTTAGTTTAGAAGTAAATGTTCAGTGTTTACCTGTTGTTTTGTAGGGGGCAGGCACATGGCAGACAGTCACTGACGGAGCCACGGACACTCCCATAATACCCTGGGACACACAACTCACAGCTTTGCCCTCTTGTGTGATGCTGACAATCCTAGAAATAAAAATAGAGGTGTTTTTTTCTGCTGATTCCATCTGTGTGTGTGTGTGTGTGTGTGTGTGTGTGTGTGTGACTCTCTGTGCTTGTGTTTTTGAGTTTTTGCTGTGGAGGAAGTTGAGTTGTGAGTCTGTGGTCCTGGCTTTTGTTAAGGATTCACTCTCATGGCTCAGCAGTATTCTTCTGTTTCAGCAAGTCTTCCTGAATTCCCTTCTTCTGTGACGAACAGAACTCCAGGCAGCGAGGTGAATTGTCGATGTTAAAATGAAACTGTATTGTTAAATGGAGTAGTGAACGAAGCAATAGCAGTTAGCAATAAATGTAGGTCAGAACGGATCAGGGTTAAAGAAGACCACAGACTCAGCTCACAAGAATCAGTTGATTGAGCTGTCTCCATGATCCATGTAATTCAGTTTTCACCCAGTTCTAGTCTCTGGTGTACACCTCTACTCATCACATCGTTTATAACTGGGAAGTCTAAAAGGTCAACTGCTTGACAGTGTTATTGTTCATTTAATACATGTGTGTGTTAGCGTATGGTGTTGTGTGGTAGTGTATAACCTGACACTCTCCAGTCTCCATGTCACAGCGCTCAGTGTGGTTGTTGCAGCGGCATGGAACACATGGACGAGCGAGCAACACTTTCCTGCTCTGAGACGACAGCTCCGACTGAGGCTGATGAAAATAACCTGATGCACAGTCCTGCAGACATACAGGTAACAACAGACAGGTAACAACAGACAGGTCAGTGGAGGAGGGGCGTGTCAAAGACCCAAACAGGTGAGTTTGAAGTTAAGTCATTTCAAATAATTTCAGAATAACAGTAATTATGTGTTGTAGTGGTTCACCAGTAAGCGGAGAACAGGTCAAACAGGTCACTGATTTATTAACAGTAGTAACACTCGCACAACTGTAGAGAGCAGCATGAGGGAAACGTAAAAGCTGCTGAACTTCTGATCATCTGATCAGGTTCACTCTCTCCCACACAGAGCCAGCCTCCCCACTCTGCTCCACCAACCACCTGACCACACGCTGACGGACGTACATACCAACCAGTGACAGACGGAGAGAGGGGAGGTGACAGGCTGGCTCAGACGCCTCAGTATGTACTATCCTTACCTGGAATCTGAATTTGAACCTGGACCTGACAGCAGGACAGTTTTGGTGCCTGAATAATCTGCTGATACAAGCTGAAACACTGTATTGCTCGTATTGTATTGCTGATTATCACTTGTTTGTTTTTATTGATCCATTGTGTTTGTGTTGTGAAGATGTTTAGAACTTAATAAATTCAGATGTCAGTATATTAGCTCCTGTGGAGTTTTTATGAGTGTGGTTTCTATGGGAGCCTTGCTGACACAACTGCCAATAAGACTTGATCATTACCTGACAAGACAGTCCAGTGTATCCAGGTGGACAAATGCAGGATTCGATGAGTCTAGCCATGTCCCCGAGGGCATCTGTCTTGGCCTCTACAGCCGTCTCCATGGTGATGTTAGAGATCCTTTACAAAATAATGCAGGCAGGAATTGACAGTTCAAAGGTCATTTTGATATGTTGTCAAAGACAGTTTCTTCCTGTGGTGACATGGGGTAGAATAAGTTCCTAGCAGGCCACTTGCAGATTATATGAGGAGCCAATGAGAAATATGAAATGTCTTCATGTACATGGTGGTAATACAGGAGAAGCTATCACACCCTGTACAGATAGTTCAGTTCTATGATGCATATTGGGAGTTGTGAATATGGGGTATAGATCAATTTAATTTAATGCACCTATAAATTGTGTGCCAGTGGCCATTACAAAAAGAAGAGGACAATTTCGTTAACAGATTGACTGTGAGGCTGTAGAGGCTGATACCCTGAGTAATACTGTTCTGAAGCAAAGGAGAAAAGTCATACAATAATAATGCACGCACACAGTCACATACATGTAATACATGTAGTATTATGTAAAATACCTGCTCTGCTGTAGTTTGGTCCCATATGATGCTTTGATAATGATGTATTGGACATTATAAAGGATGGACATGAAGTCAGCATGATTCACCGCCTTCTCTGACACGGAGTTAAAATACTTCCATTTGTGCTGTAACACATGCACACACTCGTATTGATTAGATGCTGAGGGTTTGTGTTGAAATTTTGTGTTTCACTTGCTTTGATCTATCTTGCAGCTGTACCTCTGTCATCCTGATGTCGTGCTGAGTTGTGACACCGTTGCTTGGGGCAATCATGTCAGTGTATATAACAAGCTTCCTCAAAGTACCACCCCTCATTAGCACCTGAGGCTCCTGATTGGACAGTCCCAAACCTTCTTCAGCATAGAAGGTGATAAGGTAAGACAGCAGGCCACCGTATGATAGCAGCTGCACAAAACACACAATGCAATAAGCTTCCACAGAATTGTAAGAATCCACCATGACAGAATTGTCAAATTCATTGAATATTTCACAGTCATGTTTAAACAATATAGTAAACACAGTACACAGTAATTCTACACAGCCCAGAACAAAATGTAGCATAAAATACCATATTCACAGTTTCTCTAATAAATATATTATCTTTATCAATACAAAAACAAAATGGGCAAAAAGCTTTGCACATCATGAAACTCCATCCTCTAAACAGGCTTAAAGAACTTAATTGAAGTTCTTCAAGAAACAGTCAAGGGAAAGGGTTCCCCTCGTTTAAATACAATTTGACTTCAACTTGTCTTCAGCTTGTTTAAAAGATCGTCGATAAGGTGATAAGGTCGATAAGGTGATAAGGTCGATAAGGTGATAAGGTCATTTTAGTCAACACTGTACCTGATTTCCTTCAAAGTGAGGGGGCAGTCTCCAGTAGAGGGGGCCAGTCATTTTGGGCAAGTTGAGTTGACGAGTGTCAAGCAGCATGTCACTGCCTTGCTGAAACACTCCAGAAGCTACACTCTTCAGGTTAGACTGACTAACCAATGACAAGAGAGCTGGAGAGTGAGACGGGGTGATCTGTGGGGGAGACAGATATATACAGTATATGTATGTAGAAATGTGGGGTTCAGGCGTGTCTGCTAAATATTTATGTTGGGTATATGTATGAGTGTGTCTGTGTGAATTTGGATTTAATATTCAGTACATATACTCACTGGTACTCTGGTGAGTCCTCCCTTCTCCTCACAATCCTGACTCAGTCCTGAACAGAAACACTCAGAGCAGCCGCCTGGATTCATAGCTGACAAAGCAAACCAGCCAGACACACACTCCTCACAACGTCGTCCAGATACCCCAACCTGAACACACATACATATTATACATACATATTATAAATACATATTATAAATACATATTTACACCCATTTTTGATAAACTGAGCAAGATGCTTATGTCGTTTTTAAAAAAAATCATTGTCACATGTGACAAACAGAAGAGAGAAGAAGTCGTCACATGAGGACAGATGTTGTTACCTTGCACAGACAGTCTCCTGTCTGCTGACAGTCACACACTCCAAGCGTTGTGTTGCAGACCCTCTCGTCTGTTCCGGCCGTGTCGCAGCCACACGCTGAACATGCTGGGTAGCCGTAGTAACCAGATTCACATTGGTCACATGACCTGCCAGAGAACCCCTCTTTGCACCGACATTGCCCATGTGTGACATCACACTGAGTAGTCAGGCTTCCTGCTGCGCTGCAGCTGCATGGCTGAGGAGAGTTTGGGTATTTTGTGTGACTCACACCTGTCTTGTGCGTGTTGTTATAATATGTGTGAATACGTGTGCAGTACTTTGGCTATACCTTGCAGCCGGTGATGAGGTCGTGAGCCCAGTAATCTGTTTCACACCTTTCACAGGTGTTGCCGACTGTGTGGGCGGGGCAGATACACTCTCCATTCTCTGGGTCACAGTTCCCACCGGTGTGCTCACAGGTGCATGCTGGGAGATAAGCAGATCATAGTTAATCCAAGACGATCCATCAGATCCATTCATCAGAAACCAGCCGTTAATTTTTTTACCCTTGTACCTTTGCAAGCAGTGCCGTCAAAACCATAGTAACCATGACTACAATGGTCACACTTGTCCCCACTCACACTCTCCACACACTGACACCGACCCTTCTCATCACATGACTCAGATAGAGAGCTCGATTGGCTGCAGTTGCAGGCTGAGCACCCCTGCTCACTCTGCAGTCCAAAGAAGCCAGACTGAAAAAAAATACAAGTTGATCCATCTTCTGAGTAAGATCCAGATGTTTTCTTTACATTATCTTTATGATGCATTAACTGCACCGATAGAGTGTCTACTCAAAGTTCTATACATAATTGTCAACCTCATGTGTAAGTGTTTATCTCACCTGGCAGCGGTCACAGGTACGTCCTATTACATTTTCTCTACATATACATTGACCTGTTGTGACATCACAGTCACCGGAGAGAGAACCACTGACATCACATCTGCATTCTAAGAGAGAGAGAGAGCGAGAGAGAGAGAGAGACGGTCATTATAAGTCAAACTACAGAATTATCGCCCAACCCCTATGAGCATCTTTCTTTAAAGGTTCAGTTATTATTACCTTTAAAGAAAGGTTTATTATTAAATTGATTATTACTGTGTGTAAATGTAGTCATGAAAGCAAGAGAGGTCAAAGGTAGAATCACAGCTGGATTTGAAAAGATCAACATTCCTGCTCTTACACCAAAAAGGCTAAGGCTGTGCATGTGTGTGTGTGCATGGGCGTTTTTTTTTTTTACTTCTAAGTGTAACAGTCAAAACCTGTTTTTTTCTATTAGACACAAGTTACTTCCACAGACACAATTTGTCTCTATTGAGCTCCTCTTTGTCACTGTTACTTAAACCGTAAGTAGCCTGTGACACAAAAGTGTGTGTGTGTGTCACACCTTGACAATTCTTGGCATGTAGGGCATCTCCATAGTAACCAGGCTGACAGACTTCACAGTGTTTTCCAGTTGTGTTTCCAAGGCAACGCAGACACTCCCCAGTAACAGTGTTACAGTGTCCCACCTCTGTGACGTCCACATTACCATTACACTCACAACGAACACACGTTCCTCCCACTACCTGTGGGTTACCATAGTAACCAGTGGCACACCTAGAGACAAAGATACAAGTGTTAGACTTTGTGGTATTAATGTCCACTGTGGCTAAATCATCCTCACATCCTCACCTCTCGCAGTTCTTCCCTGTATATCCGTCTTGACACCGGTCACATGTCACCTGACCAGAGGCCTCCAGCGCACAGGTGGGACTAAAACTGAGACACATACAGATTCTTTTTATATTTTTCACATTACTTATACTCTTACATTATCAACCTTTTTGTATTCTAATTAATTTTTTTGTTGACCCCAGGTATGGCGAGTCGAACCTGTTGGATGGCTGCGTCAGAGGACATGGACATTGCCGACAATCATTTGTTGTCCCTTCTGTGGCATCGCCATAAAAACCAGCGAGACACTGATCACAGTGAGGACCCGTTGTGTTGTGGTTACAACCCTGAGTGATACACAAGTCAAAAGGCTGAAGGTGTTACATTCGCTGACGGTGGTAAAAGTTTTCACATCACAGTTTTTTTTTTACAGTGGAACCAAACATAACAAAACAAGCTGTAAGATCTTAGGCTCAGGTCTTTTAGCTTTTACTTATTGGTGTTTAAATTCATTGTTTGACGATAATTTTTGTTCACACTCACCAAACAAATTCCATTAATGTCACACTCAGTGGCATGATCATTACACTCACACTGCATACAGTTTCCACCAAACAATGCACCTCCCACTCTGTAGAACCCCGGGAGGCACACCTACAACAAAACAGAACATCAGCATCAACCAACACACAGGTCAGGCAGAAGTAGATCAGTCACATTACATCAGTTGTTGTAAAATAGGCTGCTGTCATCACTGCAACATCAATGTTTTATAAAGTGAACTGCTGACCTCACAGGAAGTACCACTGTAGCCCCACGGACATTCACACATCTCCACAGCAGCTGCCTGAACCTCAGAAACTGATCCAGGTTCAGCAATGTCCAGAGATACTGAGCTGAGACTGAAGGAAGAGTAAGTGTCATTAGATTGACTAGAAAACAAAACATCAATAGAGTCTGTGGAGGTGAACGGTCAGGTTCCTCTGAACCACCACAGTTTGATCATTGCTGACTAACGTCTGCCTGTCTGAACCATCTAACCTTTACTGCTGAACCAGAACCTGAGCAGTGACTCCCTCCCACCCTGCAGAGACTGAGCCACTGGTTCGCCTCGCCTTAGACAGGACAGACATTTCCACACAGTCTGCACTGTCCTGACATTTCCCCATTAAGGCAGAGCATTGTCTCAACTCAATGGTTGTAGCTTACCTTCTCACGTGGGCTCCTCATTTCACCAGTGACATAAGAGTCAACCAAGACACAGTAAGTATCTGAAATGCCTGTCATTACTTTGTGTCATGTTAGATGTAATGAGATTTACTCACCGTATTGGTCCATCAGCAGAGGCATTCAGATGAACTCTGACTGTCAGTGACGTCATACTGGCGAGGACTGACAGCAGGTCATCACGGGTTAGATGAACACCTGCCTGATCATCCATGAAGTGCTGAGGGACCATCTCCACAGCTACAGAGCGCTCAGCCAGTGGAGAGAGCACGAGGAGAGGAGATGCTGAGAGACGGAGAGCTCGGCCATGACCCTGCAGATGAAACCAAAAGGATCCGTTTAGAACGTTAGTATGATTTTTAATAGAAACTTAATCTAAACTTCTTCTGTTTTACTTCATATTTTTATACCTGTTATTTCTCACCTCAATGATGATGTCAGAATGGGCTGGCAGAGAGTGGTCTTCATTATCAAAAGGGACATCATAAACCACTGAGTAGTTCAGGTAACCTCCATAAGAAGCCAGCTATAGAATGAGCAGAAGTTACATTGTCAGGAAGACACGGACACACACAGACATTAAGCTGTGGTGCTGCACAATTACATGGTAAATGATAACCAACCTTGTTGCTCAGGAAAGTGGCAGGTGCTGCCCATGACAGCACGTGTTGATGTGTGTGGCGAGAAGAGGTGTTGCTGGGAACGGGTAGATCATTGCCATTCACAGCAAGGGATGTATGGAGGGGCTTTAAGGGGCTGAGCCAAGCATTTGTATGATACACCTATGTAAAAACCAGAAATGATGCAGTATTTTGATATGTTGCCTCGACACAGGTATGTTAATACGAATGAGGGTCTGATACCTGAGCTATGGACCAGGTGGAACTCTCACAGACGTCGGACACGCCAAAACAAAAACAGTCTGTGCAACCAAGAGGATTTATCTGCTGCAGGTTGTAGAAACCTGGTTTACAGAGGTCACAGTGAGCTCCCATCACGTTCACCTGAGGAAACATCAGTCAGTGAGTGAGACGTCAGGGGCATCAGCTTTAAGTTCAGGTTGTATTTGATGACTTCATAACCCTTCATCGGTGTAAATGAGAACGTGTCCTCGACCACACATGCTTATCTTCTAACGCTGACACTTGTCATACTTTGGTGTCTGTGACTGAAATGATGTTCATGTTTATTTGTTTACAGAGCCATGTAGTGAGATCAGGTCTCATGTGGTCACTGAAGAAATTTCACCAACACCACCACATCTGACAAACGTTCAGAAGTGATGTTAATGTCAGATGTGTAACCCCGCCTTTCTTTATAATGTTAACAATCAAAGCTGCAGTAACCCCACCCACCCATGATGCTGTCACACTTTACCTTACAGGTGCAGGGGCTGCAGGGGTCGGTGTTGATGCTGCCTGACAGGTTGCACTCACAGCGAGCACAAAGAGGAAAATCTCTGTATCCAAACGCACAACGATTACACTGTCGACCTGCAAAACCCTCCTGACAAACACACTGACCTGCAGGTATACCTGAAGACACACACACACACACACATATACAGTGAGTCAGAGCTAAAATACATTTTATTGCCTTCATTAACACTGTATTAGACACAAATGCACATAGTGTAACAATAATAATAATAATAACAACCTGGCTGTGTATCATCTCTGACGCAGACTGAAGACTTCGATCCTCTCGGATCACAGTTACACTCGACACAAGGAGAATCTGAATATGGAGAAACCTACACACACACACACACACACACACACACACACACACACACACACACACACACACACACACACACACACACACACACATTTCTACACATTTCTACACAGTGAAGTGACTTTTGCTGTAGAATACAAACTGAGTTTTGTCTGAAGTCATGAGCATCCACTAAATACGAACACTGTTGCTGCAGTATTAATATACTGTAGTATTAGTGTGTACCTCAGTGGGTCTGTAGTATCCATCTCTGCATGTCTCACAGTTGATGCCAGCTGTATTCTGTTGACAGTCAATACAAACACCGCCTCCCCGACGAACGCCGTGAGAGTTTAAACTCAGCTGCAGTTCAGAGATGGTTTGATTGTAGAAGCAGTCGACAGCTTTCTTGTGGCAGTTACACTCTGAGGGACAGACGAGACGAGGCCGAGAGGCCAGAGGCAGATATGTGAGGATATGTAGAGAGATGGTGGAAGTTTCTATTGTTGTTTTGACTCAGTCTCTCACTTTCACAGGTGTTTCCCTCTGACACCGTCCCTGGTTGCCACGGCTGTTGGTGATAACCTGGGCAGCACTCGTTACAGTTCTCTCCACAAGTATTGTGTTCACAGACACACTGCAGCTTCTGTACGCACACACACACACACACACACACACACACACACACACACACACACACACACACACACATATATACACACATATATATAAACAAGATGACATCAGTGGAAACGCTGCACCACTTGTCAGAAGCACAGCACAGCAGTGTTCTGGTGCACAGGATAACAGGGTGTTTGTTGTTACCTTAGTAACAGGCTCCAGTGGGCAGCTCTTAGCGTGTCCATAACAGATACACATCCCACCCACAGAAATGTCTTTGATGGAGTAGTAATACTGAGAGAAAAATAAGAATACGATATGATATAAATAAATAAGAAAATGCGGCATTTAATAATTTGATAATAATTAAGAATAAATGTGTACCATACAGTTGAATGACATAAAACAGAAAATGTAATTAGTTTAATTAATTAAATTTTGGACATTAGAATGTCTCTATGGTTTGTCTTACCCTCCTGGTAACAATGGGGTCAATGTCTCTGGGGTCACGGACACTCAGCGTCATCAGATCAGCATTTAGAGTTCTGATTCGCTGAAGTCTCAGTCTGATGAAACGAGCTGATGTAAAGCTGAGGAGATCAGAGGTCAAATCATCCGCACCAGGTCGCCCGTTAATCAAAGATGTGTGGATCTGAGAGACAGATGCATAGAGGGAGAGACAGGTAAATAAAGAGAGAGTGATAGAGACAGATAGAGACAGACAGCCTGTTTCTCCATACTTTGGTGGACACACAAGCAGACAGACAAAAAAAACGTGTCTCACCTCTCCATGTTCCAGTGGGTTCAGTTTAGAGTAGTAAGAAGTACAGATGACCTCTGTGTCATTTTTATAGGTCGGGGGTCCAAGTCTCGGTGTGATGTTGTAACGAGTCAAACACTCCGAATCACTGATTGCATAAAATTGCCAGGGGTCGAAGGTCACACCGTCTAAAGAGCGCTCCAGGATCCAGTTACCTGTGGGTGGCAGGCCAGAGAGAGACAGAGAGGCAGTGGTGTGACTGTCTGAAACAGTTACAGTGTGACTGTATAACAAACAACACTGTGACAAACAAACAGGCTTTTCTCACCTGGCCGAGGAGAATTTGCTGATTTGATGATAATGTAGGCAACCTGAAAAATCTGAACAGAGACATGTGATTATTCAGCAGTTTATTCAGAGAACCCAGGTCACATGTTTGTTAGTGGTGCTGGGTTCTCCTCCGTCTGTCCGACCGTCTTCATCCACTTATCCGGGGTTGGGATGTCGGGTTGCAGCCTTAGCAGAGAGGCCCAGACTTCCCTCTCCCCGACCACCTCGTCCAGCTCAGTCCCACAGCGTTCCCAGACCAGCTGAGAGACATCGTCCCTCCAGCATGTTCTCCTCTGTACTCTGACTTTAGCACTGCTAACATGCTGCCTTGATTTACTCAGAACAGTAAATCTTTACTTCTTTACGTCATTGCTAAAGAAATTAATTTGACAGACACTAGGAATTTATAATATTGGGTTTTATTCAAGACCCTTCACCGATCAAATTCCCGATTATGTGAAGAAGTAATTGAATTGACGTTACCTGTTTTAGATCCAGTGTGATGGTGACCCAGTGGAACTGTCGTCCGTTCTTGATACTGGGACTCTGCCACCACTGATTTGTTCCATCGATAGCGTTTGTGATTGGATGACTTTCTGAAGAACACAGAAAGACATACTGTTTTTACCCGCTTGAAGTAGTGATTAAACATGAAAAACTCTATTTGAAGGTAAATTCATGGTTTGGTCTGAAGATCAACCTGATGATTAATAATCTAATTATCAAAAGTCATCAAAACAATAATCAGATATGCCCCTTCAGCTCATCTTCCTCTTATCCAAGGGTCTCAAACTCAATTTACCCGGGGGCCGCTGGAGGTAGAGTCTGGGTGAGGCTGGGCCGCATCAGGTTTTTCACAAGAAAAGCTCTTACAAAAACATTCCAATGTTATCAAATGTCTTTATTTTTTTAACACAAAATTCAGACTGGACGCTGAAGCGCGTTGTTACCTTTAGACCCCCTCTCGCTCAGGAACCGTAGTTGGGAGCTGGTCTACTATTTGGCTCGTTTAAGGTAACTATTGTTGTATTGTATTGTATTGTATTGTATTGTATTGTATTGTAAAGTTTTTAAGAAGGACAGGGAAGTTGTGTCTCTTTTGCGACTCGAACGCACCTTTTTAATAGTATCCTTACTGATACGGTGCAACACAACACAGGGCCTTATACCATGGACTTTAAGGCTGCGGCGGGGGCCACAAACTATCGTCCAGAGGGCCGCAGTTGGCCCGCGGGCCGCGAGTTTGAGACCCCTGCTCTTATCTATCAATGTACACCACCTCAGTGGAGTTCAACTCCACATGCTGTTCTTCTTTCACCCACCAGATGTCCCTGGACTTTCTTAAGGGACATTGGCCACTGACTCACTGGTTTCCCATCTCGAATCACTGGGTCCTCCATATCCTCTACACAGCTGATCTGAGTTTCATCATCATGTTAGCCTCCTTACATGACCTCAGTGTCAGTTTGTCTGCCTCAACAACATTTAACAAAATATGTTTTATATAAGTCTCTGTACATGTGACTTGATATGGCAATCTGGGTTTCTAATTTGGTCCCAAGGAAAATATTGTTTTAAAACTGTAGTTTTGTGTGTGTGTGTGTGTGTGTGTGTGTGTGTGTGTGTGTGTGTGTGTGTGTGTGTAAAAAGAAGAAGTCAGGGGTCTTGAGTGGCACCTTTAGACTGTGATTTGGCATCACATTTAGCACAGTGTGGGTTCTTGATTCTTCGTCCTGGAACATGTTCAACCAGTTTACAGTAAACTTCAGGATCTGGATCTCCACATGTTGCGTTACTGCTGATCACTGCGTTACTGGCCAGGTTTAAGATGGCTGGAAACAGACCTGAAACACAACCAGACAACTGTTAGTCAACAAGAACATGAATATACTCTCTCCTTTGTTTTCTCGATGCAGGCAGATCGTGTCTCAGACAGATCAAAAGCTTCTTCAGGTAAAATCAGGTAAGTCACTATCTAAACATTCAGATCAGAAGACATAATGAAAAAACAAATGTATTAAGAGTGAAAAAAATTAGCCTAATGAAGTAAAAGTTATTGTTTAAGATGAATGCATATAGAAACGACCATTTATTCTATTTTAGCTTTGTTACTTTCCATAATCTGCTACATTTATTGTTATACTAATTTTTAAAGAGAGAAAAAAATTTCCTGCTGTGATTTCCATTAATGAATTAAGGAGATAACAAAAGAGCAGTTTGAAAATATAAACTGAGGAAAAAAACCTTAAACATTTCTGTTGTATTTATATGACACATTTTGGTCCACGTCTTAAAAGACTAAACAATTTCATCACTGAAGTTTTGTACAAACATATTTTGATTATAAAGACTGACAAGATAAAATAAAATTATTCATGTGCAATATCTTGCCAATACACTTGATTAACTGCCTGATTATTATGACCATCCTCACTGAAATGAATGAAATGAAAATAAAAACTGATGAAAACATTTACTTTCAATTTGAGTTGGTCAGAGTGTAACATTTTCTACCAGACTGAACACTCAGTTCTCAAAACATGCACATGGTTTTGTTTAGTCTTTGCTTTGCACAGACGAAGGTCTTAGAATAAAATTGCTCTGTCTGCTCACATTCATTCTATCCATTATCTATATTGCTTATCCCTTGAGAGTCGTGGGACTGACCTGACTTATTTGATAACTGAAACCCCCAACTCAAACACAAGAAAGTGTTTTGAAAGGGTCTGCAAATATTTTAGACCTGACACTAAAGGAAAATAGGTAAGAAACACAACACAACACAACTAACCCTAACCAACAAACAATGATGATATTAAGATGCTAACTGTGTGTGTGTGTGTGTGTGTGTGTGTGTGTGTGTGTGTGTGTGTGTGTGTGTGTGTGAGTGTGAGTGAGTGAGTGAGAGAAAGAGAGAAAGAGAGAGAGAGAGAGAGAGAAAGAGAGAGTTTAGCCAGTTAGCATTATGTGCAGAATCTTCGTTACCCAGTCTCTGTAGTAAACATTATGGTTTTAAATTGAATCTGTGCGAAACACTGGAGACAAATTATGTTGTACTTTATAAAAGTTGCAAACCATTTCTATATATAAGTTAAGTCTTTATCAAGACTCCAAATAAACCACTCAGATCTGATGTCTTTGTATAACAGTAGAGATACAATATCATGAACAAGCATTTTGCCAGAGCTTAAGGCTTAATTTAAAATACAACAGGGAAATAAACAAACAGACTGGAACAAACTGATTGCTTTACTTTTCCTCACTGGAAAATGAGGGTGCTGATAGAGCAGGGACTGAGGACACACAGTCTCTGGCACTATTTCTGTAGTAGTTTTTAGTTAAATCATATTTTACTGTCCTTAATTGTTTGTCCCTGTTTATCTTTTTACTTTTTGTCGAGTAAAACAAAGAAACAAAAAAGCCTGGATTGTCTGGATGCACGGCATCATATTTCACTGCACATTGTACCATGTGCATGACTGTGTACATGACAAATAAAACTCTTGAATCTTAAATTCAATTGTGTTTTTAATTAATTGTGTTTTTAATTAGGGTCACTGCCAGAGGTTAGAGTTCACACCTGTATTCAGTTGTCCATGTGTTAATCTCATGCCTGTAGAGACACTCAGTATGGGGGAGGCAGTGTGAATGTGATAATGTGGGGGAGGTTTTATGATGGTAGAGGAAGAGGGCACAGTGTGGTTGTTGACGATCGTTTACACACACACAGAGACAAACACACACAGATTGGCTGTTACACAGCAGGAGAGTCTGACCACCCTCATGAATATGTTGAAGCACACACTGATCAGCTGCTTCGAAATCATCATCAGTTAAATGAGAATTTCTCACTAGAAATACTGAAACTGGAAAATTAAGTACTTTTAGAAAATTTACCTGATGATAAGATTTCAGTGTAAATTTCTCAGACCACCAGTCTCTGATAATATAGTTCAACCAACCAGCTGATACTCGACTGCAGTAAAATTACAATTTCACACAGAAGTAAAACTACATGCAGAAGTAAAACATGTCTGACCAAAATCAAACATAAGTTCAAAATAAAGAGAGCTTAAACAGGGATAACAACAAGATTTCTATAGAAAAATAGATTTTGTATCAAGGATTGATTAAAAAACAAAATTCCAGACACTAATCAAACTCGGCATTTGTGGAAGGGAAGAAATAGACCAACAACTGTAACTGTGTAACTGAGTGAGGTAACAGAGCTAAAAGCTAACAGGCCTGCAGACTTATATGTAAGAAAAAAAAATCACATACTGATATTCAAAATGTATGTTATAAACTTTCAATGTAAAGTGGGCTTGTCTCTGCAGTCTGCTACTTGTATAACCTTTATTTGTTTGTATTAGGAATCTGTGAAGAATATGGCTAAAAACCCATCGGACTCCATACTTCTAACTTTACAAATTCTGGGAGTTTATATTTAAAAGAATTTAGGATGAAAACGTATAACTTCAAACGTATGCCAACAACATGACGAGCAGCTCCTGTGTTAAGACAACAGCTTTGTTGAAGACAAAAGGGCTCAGGAGAGCAGAGTATAAATGTTAAAGACAACAGGAAGTTTCTCACCTCTCTTTTGAGCAGCACTTTGCTCCATCAGCAGCAACAACACAAGCAACTTCATCTCTGCAGATCCCTGTTCAGTGTTTTGTACTAACTAGTTTAACTGACTCTCACTGGACTCCAGGTCTCAGTGGAGCTGAACCATTATTAACTGGTAGAATAAATCTGGTCCAGAGGAATGTGTTGCTCCAGAGTCTGCTGGAATGCCACAGTGACCACTCTGTGTCCTCTCTCTCTTTCATTTATCCAGCTCAATGAGAGGAGGAGGACGGGAGGAGGAGTGGACTGTACCATCTGACACTGATGTGGGTGAGGACCATCTCCTTTGTAAAAGCGAAATTCTGCAGGGTGATTTTTTTTACTGTTTGAGTCATGAAATCATTAGATCTTACATTAATGTGAGTGACAATGATATTAAATAGTAAAACAGACAATTAGTCATAATTATACTGACATTAGCTCATTTTTTGTTCATGCACATTTTTATTCGTTAAGATTTTCCTTAGCTGTGTTGTTATGTAACATTTGTGATGTTGATGTTTGACCTTCAAATAATTCATTTTGATAGTTGGTTTGATGAGGTAAGGGTTGTGGTCTGAAATAGTTGCTTTCCTGTTTACTTTATTTATTTAAACAAACAAATGCTAATATTCTTGGTTTCTCAAAAATAAAAACCATTCACCATTAACCCCAAAAGTAAAGCTTCATGCAGTTAAATGGTGAGCCACAGCAGGTCTCTATTTAATCATCTTTAATCAGTTAAAATGGATCAGTGATTAGATCAACTGACTGTAACAATGTTAAGCGCTGTCTCGGCTAAACAGACAGCTCTGCCTTAAATAATGAATTAAAACTGTCAAGAATATTTTTGACGGAACACCTGAGTATAAACTGTTACCTCTCACACAACTGTAAAACTAAACTTTTATTGCAATGCAGTGAAAATTAGTGTCTGCTCCTTTAACTGTTTCTCACTGAGTTCAGACCATTGTCTGGCTGCGAGGGCCACCATCCGTGAAGGGGGATGGTTGTGTGTGTGTGTGTGTGTGTGTGTGTGTGTGTGTTTGTATGTGTGTGTGTGTGTTCTAATAAATCTGTTTGTCCCCTGTTCCTCTTTTTCCGTTATCTGTTAGGGGTTAAAATATTACTGTGTGTTACATAATGTGAAGTAACTTTACATAATAACTTTACATAATATTATTACCCATGAGTCTGTGTGCTACTTGATTTCTAATGTATGGAACTGATTGGCTGCTTTGATCAGGAACCAGAAATCCTTAGGTTAAAGGCCATGACCTATTTTGTTCAATGAACAAGTCAATTAAAAAAAAAAATATGTAAAAATGTTGACCAAATCTGTGGAGGTTATCTGAGTTTAAAATGTATTTGACAATTCAAAGTATGGTAATTAAGTGTACTATATTTATTCATAATCATGTTTGACATGAAACATAATTACAAGGAAACGTCATTGGAGTTTGATATTTAGAAATAAATCAGGCTTTACTATAAATAATTCTAACTATAACTAATACTATAAATATCGTTAAGTTAAGTTAAGTTAAGTTAAGTATACTTTATTGTGCCCAAAGGGAAATTCACCTTGGGCTTCACAATCACTGCATCACAGACTTACACAGCTCGAACACAAATAAAACCAACAATAACACATACAGCTCGCACACCAACAGTAAACCAACAGTAAACCAACAGTATATCAGGCTGTACTGTAAATAACAAACTACAAAGAAAACACAAATACAACCATATCTATCTATCTGTCTGTCTGTCTATCTATCTGTCTGTCTGTCTATTGATCTATCTGTCTGTCTATAATGTTAAACATTCTTGGCATGTTTATAAACAATGTTGAAATGTTTATAGACATTCTTTGTAATGTTTATAAACTTTCTTGGCTATGTTTATAAACAGTCTTTGGAATGTTTATTAACATTCTTGGCTATGTTTATAAACAATGCACAATGGTTACAAACTGTCTTTGTGATGTTTATAAACATTCTTGCATGTTTTTTACAAGAATGTTTATAAACAATCTTGGCGTGTTTATAAACATTATGTGTAATATTTACAAACATTCTTTGTTGTGTTTATAAACATTCTTGGCATGTTTATAAAATAATAATTAATTAAGAACGATTATAAATGAACAGACGTTGTTTATAAACAATGCTGATAATGTTTATAAACAATTACATCAGGTTGAACCCTTTAGATGCTGTTTCCTGTGTTTGCAGTGTTCATCATGTTGAGACCCTGGCTGAGATAAGGCTCTGTGATCCATACATGTAGAGTTTGTGAATTGTTGTCTGAGTGTTTCAGAAACTTCAGATGGGTTTGTAATCTTGGAATTTTAATTAATGTTCTAATAAAAGCTGAAAGTGTTGTTTGATGATGTTATGTCAATCAATCAATCAAGTTTTATTTGTATAGCCCATATTCACAAATTGCAATTTGCCTCATAGGGCTTTAACAAAGAGTACAGGGTGTGACATCCTCTGACCTCTGACCTTCACCCTCAACAAGGGCGAGGAAAAACTGCCAAAAAAAAAACCTTTTAACAGAGGAAAAAACGCAGAAACCTCCAGGAGACACTCATGTGAGGGATCCCACTCCCAGGGATGGACAGAAGTGCAGTGGATGCCACGTGTACACAACACATTAACAACATGACTTATAAT
>JAFBJQ010005205.1:7552-76373 GCA_016785345.1 Trinectes maculatus
GCATTATATATATATATATGCATTATATATATATATAAACAAAACAAAACTATACTGTTTATTTTGCTATGCCCCAATCAGAATATTGGCCCCTCAGTGATTCTTTCTTCAGTGATTCCCGCCCACCTCTCTGGCAGCTTACCGATTTACATTTGAGCATAATGCAAGCATTAGAGGAGGCACAAGGCAGCCCTGATAAGTTACAAAGTGCTCCAGGGGTAAACCTCGTAAGAGAGGGTTTGGAGTTATTTACAGCGTTCAAATCCTTCAAAAATTCATGTCTGGAGGATGAGATTGGTTTTGCAGCTGATGCTTTGCACACAAAGCAAACACAATGCACACGGAGGGTGTTTAGCAGTAAATGACCAGATGACATTAATTGTATTTGACTGATCTCATCCCATGCTTAGGACCAGTCTGTGTGATAGTGCTCAGGACACAAGGGTCCTGTCAAAGGCACACTGTTGTGTCTACACAAAACAACAAAACAGAAACACTAAGACTGGCTTCAAAAACGAGGAGCGCTCGAAGAGCAAAAATTATTTTTAAATGCAATTTAATTTTCAATGAAGCGAGCACTTAAGTTATGCGGCGTTTCCGAGTCTAAGATATGTTTTGATTGTGCAATTCACACAATGAAAGAGTGCTCTAAAATTGCAAAGGCATTACAAAGGAGGTTAGAAGCAATGGAATTCCTTCTTATCAGAAATGCTTTCTGTACAGTTGTTCCATTTGAAATGCATTTAATTGCAAATAGAAGAGAAGGGAGAGAAAGCCAACAATGCGAGGGGCTGAAGCATTTCTCTCGTCTGCTTTGAGTGAGCGCATTCAAATCGAAGCGGGCAGACAATGAGGGAAAGGAATCGTGCTCTGAATAGCCTCTCTCTCTCTCTCCCTCTCTCTCTCTCTGTCCTTTTCATTCCCAGGCCAATCCACAGCCTTCTTCTCTTCTGCTGTTAGGGGCGGGCTTTTCACTCGCAGCTCAAACTTCCTCGCCACTGTATAACAACACGTCCACCTGATAGCACATAGAACAGCACACACGTAGGCCCCATTCATCATGTGACTCTATGGGGGGGGGGGGGGGGGGGGGCCCCCCCAAAAATCTGTAAATATCATCAATAACTATCTGTGTGACACGCTCAAAGCTGCTGTCTCACACAGTGAGTCGCCCACTTGTTTGACGAGGACGTTGCTCCTTACTTGAGTCAGGCTTTGCCAGGCCTTTCCTCTAAAGCCAAGCCTAGATCTGGGATCCCTCTCCCCAGCCATTCCAGTAAGGGGAGGAGTATCTGGGGATCATGGGACACAAAGTGCTTGAAGCCTGTGCCTTTGTTGGGGCAGGCTGGGGGAGAACACCCCCAGCAGATATGCTGACAGTCTCATGGGAGCGAGAGAAGAAGTTGAAGCAAGAAAGTGCACCCTTCAAACTTTCCAGTGCAGTGCTAGGAATTCTATTTCTCCTCAACAAAGATTTATACATATTTATACAAGCCCAAATACTGATAGGAAGGTGGTAGCAAAAAAAAAAAATCTTGGAATTGCAGAGGTAAACTATATGTAAATGCCATAAAGTAATAGACTTGTAGTGCAAATCACACCATTTTATCTTTAATTTTGCTTTCGTGCCCTCCCCACTCCCCACTCCCACCCCCCCATCCTCTTTCCTCTGGCTTAAAGGTGCATCAGAGATATGCATTTAAGCATATTCAGAACACGGGGCGTGAAATTAAATGTGTGGCAGAGTGAGAAAAATATACAGACGCTGGAGATGCCTTAAAAATAGTCATTTATGCAGATGGAGAGGAGTGAAATCATTTGCAATGGGATGACCCTCTCTCCAAGCATTTCTCCCCTCACTGTTCTTCCCTAATCTCGCACTGTATCTTCATTTTTCATTGAACTCGCCAGTTTGCTGCTAAGCAGCCTTGTAGATAAGGCAAAGTGCTAAAAGGAGACGACAGAAGGAGCTCAGTGGGCCCGTTTCTATTGCACTTTCACCCAAGGCAATGGGCAGAATTTAACGGATTCCTTCCAACATATGTTTTTGCCAGATAAGTAAACAGTGTGTGTCGGAAATGAAAAAAAAAAGCATTTGCAATTTAATGACATTACAGCTCCCAGCTTAGCCCGCCGTGCTGCGAGGCGAGGAGCAGAGAAAGGGGAGAGCGGAAGAATGGAACCGGGTGTCATCAATGTTTTTTTTTTTCCCTTTCCCCTCGCAAGAAGCAGCACTGAATTCTTCTTATTCTTTTCAAAACCCCTTCCCCTCTCCATCCCTTCCTCCTATTTTGCTCCCTCGCCCATAGTTTCCTCGCCTTTGTCGGAAAGAAATTATCTATTATTTTATTCTGAAAAATTGCCATCCCCTGCCATTCTACCCTCTCCTACATCTGATTTTCTCTGATTTTCTGAGCTGAGGCACATCCACCCCGGCCACGGTGCCCTAACTCTCTCTCTCTCTCTCTCTATCTCCTCTCCTCTCTCTCTCTCTCTCTCACCCTCCTCCCCTGCCATCCTTTGTCTGGCTTCATCAAAGTGCAATAGATGCCTGGCACAATAAAGAAGAGCAAGTCTCCACGTTGTCATAACATTCAGACCTAAAGTGAGGACCAGTTGTAGGTGATGAGTTGGAGAGAGAGTCTCATCAGAGTCTACATTTCAGCGGCAGTGAACGATCCATCCGTCCTATGTGAAACTCAGTGGTTTTCCTCTTTTCTCCCTGGCGGCTCTCCGGCTGCTGCCTTATTATAGAAGGCTAATTGTGCAGGAAAGCAGATTATGAGAGTGGTAGGATGTACTCCTTGACCATGTGCTAATGTGATGACAAGTTTGGGGACCCTCTAAGCAAAAGGCGTCGCACGCCAGGGCACTTTTGGCACTAGCTATAATCTCCCTTTGGTATTAACTCAGCAAACCGGCTTGTTTGAGTATGGATCAATCGCTCGCTCATTATTTTTACAAGAAAGCTTTATATTCACGCCGCTTTCCTGGTGTTGATCTCTCATTAACCATGCTATGTAAATGCACTGGCAATCCCTGTGTAAGGGATACATCACCCCGGGGCCCAGACTTGCAGAAGCATGTTAAGGCGAAGAAGGGGCAGGAAATTTGGGTCAGTTGCCTTCGCCAAAAGTTGCATTTCGGGTTTCGCTTAAAGCCCCCTGCTCAGCTTTTCTCCTTTAATGTGTTTTTGTTTGGTGATGTTATGTTTTAAATGTCAGCCCCGGAGCTGTCCAGCAATTTAGGAGCCACAAAGCGCCCTGTCTCAGTTTCACTTCCAAGTGTTCATGTTACCTATGTTATCGCTGCTGGCTGCAACATTACACACACACTTCATTCACCCACCGTCTTTCATCACCTCTGAGTGTATTGACTGTACAGGTAAGAGGTTAGATAGGGTCAGACCCAGGTGATAGTATTACAGGACAAGTAGCACGGCCTGATTTGTTGTGTCGAGTCGCGGCGCTGCGTTGTTAGCGGCCTGCCACCAATCTGACGCGTTTATCTGAGCAGAAAGGACCTGACGTGTGACGCTGGGTCTTGAGTCTGCGCGAACTGAATTAGCTGTCAAGATCCATTGTGCGTCAAATTAAGGGGGGGAATATTCCAACTTGTTTACTTGTTTCTTACACACACACACAAACATCCAACAATTGGTGCTCAGGCATCTGTTTGCCTGACAAGAGCTCAGGAGGCACATGGTATGAGCAACAGAGGATGCTGCCATATTTGGCTCCACTGTGCACTGGCATGGTGAATGACGCAACAGGAAAGTGAACCTGACAGCAGCAGGCATCGTGTTGGCATTTCTTTAGCGCCCTACATGCATAAATCTCTTATTATTGCTCCGCGTTAGCGATGTATATTTTTACACCTGTCTGCACTAATATCAAAGTGGAGAGGTTCGCTTTCAGAAATTCAAGTTCATTCGCGTCTCCTGTGAGAATTTGTACGGGTGCCGTCTCTTTGACAAAGGGGGGGAAAAAAGAAAAAAGAAAAAAACATGGTGCTATTCCCGCGTTTTCGTTCCATTTTGAAAAGGACCGTCAAAGGCCACTGTTC
Organism: Trinectes maculatus; assembly: GCA_016785345.1. NCBI lineage: Eukaryota > Metazoa > Chordata > Actinopteri > Pleuronectiformes > Achiridae > Trinectes > Trinectes maculatus. The sequence goes on from JAFBJQ010005205.1 coordinate 11,618, forward strand.
CACTTGACCCACTTTATTTTTCGTACAAACAACTCCAGTGCGCTCGAGTTAACATTTGTGAAAGTTCCAGACTTTTCCGCAGATGTGTCACACCTAGCCGCACTGGATTACTCAACGTACTGTGCTGCTATTTGTTATTTGGACCCCGCTTTTAATTGCCATCGGTAACTTAGATAGCTATTTACTTTGCAGAAGAAAACCCTGAATAAAACAATGTCTCTTACATGTTCGAGACGAGGACCTCTCGGTGGCCCGGGAGTGAGAGAGGAGGAGAGCAGCGAGACGGAGAAAGAGGCAGAGATGTCTCTGTGTCTGCAGGTACTTCAGCTGCTCCCAGCCTTCTAACACTTTTTGTTTGCTGCACAGTGAAAGTGAAGGCCAGACTTTTGATTGCTTTCCCCCGCCGCACATCTTTTTATGGATCCCCCTTTCTTCCTACACACAGGCAAACAAAGCCGGAATAAAAAACTACGTTCAAAAGCTGTTACCTTCAGTGTAACCCCATTTGTGGTAACAAAGAAGATGGAAAATTTCCACAACACAATGTGGCTATAGGCAGAGCGTGAAGAGTATGGAATGGCTGAAGGACCCCTGCATGTGATATCTCATTGGACCATTCATAATAGATTTGTTCTGAGGACCTTCGCGTTGCTTCCCAAATATGGTCCGAAGTCACGCTCCTTCATCAGTATAACTAATGGCACGTTTCATGAACCCGACATGTTTCGAGATTGAACAAGTGTTTTGCAAGTATTGGATTTTCTGCCGAATATGATAAGGTGGTCGCACGGATTATTGCTCTGCTGTCATCAAGGTACATGCATTTAGGGTCTTTATGTTGTTCTTACCAAGGCATCTATATTGTTGTTCCAGTGCGTTACACCACGGCAACAAAACAGTGTGGGGGGGGAGGAAAAAGCAGTGACAGTTACAGACCTGAGATCAGCGTCAGCTCCGTTAAACAAGCACTGCACCTGACACTTTGAAACCTAATAACATAAGAGCTATGCAGTTTGGACTGGAGTGTCTCTAACAGAGCGGCACAGCAAACAGGAGGGCAAAGCATCTTCCACTGATAGAGACAGAATTCAAGTTTCCATTCTCAGGATGCCTTCTTCTGGGTGGCAACATCTCAGCACACTAAGATTAGTTATGGAGAGAGACATATCATTTGGCAATGATCTACTTTGCCACTGTTAATTACAACAAGTCTGCAGAATCTGAGTGCTTAACCGCGGTATCACAATACTGGGTGTGAGTCCCAAACCAAGCTTTGCACACCATAATCCTGTTAAAATGTAATAAATAATCCCTGCGAATGAATGTTGGCAATAGTTCATTTGAATAAGTTCTTGTAACATCGAGAGAGAGAGAGAGAGAGAGAGGGAGAGAGAGAGGGAAAATTGATGGATTTACAGCTCACTCACTCATAAGTGTGTTTGTGAGTGTGCATGAGGAAATCAGTCCTTCTCATTAAAGGTGCAATCTGCGAGCCCCCCAGATCTTTGTTGTAATAACTGGGGAAAATAATCTCTTTTATTGATAGGCACATGTAGCGGAGAGTATGCCAACTGACAGGTACTTATCTTTCACCAGTGTCCTGTGTTATAGAAAGATATAATTCTTTGTGACTTCTCCCCAGGGCATCGGCTCTTCAACTTCATTATTTCTACTTATGATAGATATATTTTTTTTTCCTTGAAAACCTGAGAATTAATACGAGAGCCAGCAATCTCTGCCAGCGGTCATTTGGAAATGAAACAAAAAATGTCATGTCAGTTTAAAGAACATATTTTAAGGCTGCTCGCTGGCATTATTCTAATTTATTGATGGATTCATAGACTAATCCTATGCCTCGTGTTCCAGGTGATTAACTTAATGATTTCAGACTAACTGCCAGCTATAGGACATTTTTGAAAAAAAATATCTAAAACATTTTATTGTTGAAGCTTCCGTATTTGTGTTTCTATATTATCCTATCCAATGTGTGCGTGTACATATATATATATACATATATGTGTGTGTGTTTGTGTGTGTGTACATATATAATGATGTATATATAAACCTGTCTTTGTAATATCTGAGTCCAACGTGTAAAGTTATTGAAAAACATTTTCTGACTAATGCTGAATATGAACATTATTAGTGCAATGAGGTCCTTTAGTCAGCAGTGGGAGCTTTAGAGTTAGACAGTCTGATGAAAGCAGAGTGTTTGCACATCTCCTTCTGTGTTTAACTGACTTGGATAAAGGACGCGTCCTCAGGTTGTTCCGTATAACAAAATCTCAACACCTTCCACCTCAGTGCTCAGAGAGACAACAAAACTGTTTGCAGATGAAGGTTAAACCGTACCACAGAAAATCTGTCACACACAACAGTCTAATGATAAAACTTAACACTTAAAACATCGGCTTAATTTTGTTATTGTTTCATTGTCAGCCTCATAAATTACAATCCAATAATAATAATATCCACCAACATCCACCCGTCAATCTCTTTTTCCTTCTAACATTCTCTGTATCGTAACCTTGTACATGTGGAAACACGGAAAAGTACTAAAGTAGTAACCCTTAACACTTATTATGATATGAGATGCTGTTTTATGTTTTGCAAACTTTGCAGAGAAAAGAAATAAAGTTGTATGCATTTGCCAAATAATAAACAGACATTTTTTAGGTCAGAGTTTTTTCAACACCAAACTCGTTATAAAACTCCAAATATCTGAGAGTCCAAATAAAAACAACTTGTTATGCAAATGTTTGTAACATTTTGTATCAAAAACCAATTTGCTGACTTAAAAAAAAAACATGAAGCACTTAACTGATGAAGTGCTGTTGTGTATTGTGAGCAATGAGGGACAGTTGTATGATTTCATCAGCTTCGATCAGGGTGTAAATATTAAAAACCATTTACATTAACATGCAGTGATAAATAGTAAAACTGTGATACGTTCTCTTCTGTGTACATCACTCATCTCACCTGCAGAACACATTACTTCAACTAACCCTCAGCTCATCACCACCACCTACCTGCCCCCAAACTAATACAAGCATCCCCCCGTCTGAACTTCAGCAGGGGTCCAACCACTTGCTGCATTATGCACTATTAAACAAACTTGGACTTCTTAAGAGCAGAGTCAGACTTCAGGGGCCGTGTGGCACGTTTATAGGGACGGACTGTACAGTACACAGAGATTTCCCATTTCTCTTGGTGACCTTGGGCACAGTGACAGTGACGGTTTTGAGGCTTTGATTTGCTACGTTGAGGTGTTGCGGAAAAGGTGCAACGCAAGATAATTTCGGCCTTTTTTCCTCCCCCCCACCTCCTGGGAGCATAGAGAAGTAAGAAATACAGCAGCTCCCACTCGAGAGATTACAGGTAATATGGCACACAGCCTTCATAAACAGTCTTGACCCAGCCCGATCATACAGATATTGCTTCAGGAGAGACTTTTCCACACTTTGATTTGCCTAAAATGAGATGGAGGAGTCAGTGATCAGTCTCTTTGAGGTGCCTCAGAGAGAGGCCAGCACTGGCTCTATATTGCACACAGCGCACACATGCTATGACAACCGGGTGAGCAAGAAGCAGACTCAAGCAAACAAACTGAGGAAAGTATCCTCAAAGAGATGATATTGATGTATAATTCATGTCAGGGAAAAAAACATCTAAAATGATCCATCTCAAGCCATTGAAGCCAGGTGATAATCCATGCTGGTGGGGCAGCCCGGGGCGAATTAGGGATGAGGAAACCATTGTACGTCCCTCTGAGGTCAACATAGTTGAACCGGTAATACATATGTATGTTAATTTGCCTAATCTCACTTCTACAAATGTCTTACAGGCACATAAAGGGTTTAACACTAAGACATAATGATATCAGGGCATCAGGCAGGGGGAGCTTATGAAAACATGAGGCACGGAGAAAGCTTGTGCAGAAACCGGTGTATATTGACTGTCATTACTGCACGAGCAAAACAGCAAGGCGAATAAGAAATGACTGCTACTGAGATCATTTATTAAAATAATCATTTCCGAAATAATCATTTTCAATCTGTAAAATTCTGAAAATTCTAAAAAAAAAAAGCAAAATGAGAGATTTCTTTAAATTCAAATGACATTTTTTTGTATTTTAGTATTATTTTAATTGTGTACAAAGCTTATATTTAACCCAAGCTGCTGTTATATTTTTAAAATTAAAGACATAATTTTTGTCTGTAAAGTAAAATTAATAAAGAGGCTACATTTGTAGGAGAAGGAGACTTTATATCTCATAAAATCTAATATTTTTCTACACCGCACACTCTCTTGATGCAACTATAAAGATGTGGCAACTGATACAGGGCTGCTGTCACGGTATCGAATAAGTGTTTTAAATTAAATGAAACTTGTCATTTAATCCTCACAAACACCGTTTTCGCCGTGTTTGCCAAGAGCTCACATTGCTCAGCACATTCACAGCTTTCTGATTTTTTTTTTGTTGATTTTTTTTTTTTTACATCAGGCCCAGATGCTTATCACCACACAACTATTTCTACTCATCTCAGACGCATAAAAGTGATTCTCACTGGACGAGAACATGTAAATCAATGTGAAATCATTTCTTCTTCTTTTTTAAAGTTATTGTTTTTAAAAAAAATGTGAAACCTATTTAAAAGATGAGACAAGAAAAGTCAAACGAGGACAATGCAAAGGGCGAAACCCAAAGGCATGATCTCTGTTGGGTGAGTTTATTTGGTTTGGATAAAGAAACTATTTTACAAGAATTTCCCAAATTATTACAACTATGGGCCAAATCTGATCCTGGGAATCTGAGGGGGGAAACATTTAACAAGAAAAAGTTTTATCCCACTTATTTCCATAGTAGCAGCATCTCCACCTTTCCCACTCTGCTCTCATCCTGGCAAAAAAACCCAAAAAAAAACACATAGGCTATCTATTCAAAAGGCATTTAGTCCATTTCTTTCTTGGCCGGTAAACCCATTCATCAATTGTTCTGGCTTGTAGATTGCATTCTAATGCTAATCTAGCGTGTTAAATATCTTTTTGTTCCCCTTTCACCGTTTTGTCATTCGGTTTATCCAGTTCTGGCCACCCATTTTATTTATTTATGCGCCTGCTTCTATTCACGCGCTCATGTATTTTTTATTATGTTGTTTCACTGTCATGCAGTGTCAACTCACTCCATTCAGTGTGGGCTACTTGAAGGGCTTGGAGGGACAAAGCGTGTACACATTGCAGTGCTATTCACTCCGGCCAGCTGGATCGGCTGGAAAAAAAAACCTTGTGAAAAGAAATCCTCCACAATGGACACAGAAGAAGTGCACAATGCTAACAGTTTTCCAAATACCACTGATTGCTTTCATCACAATGAGGGAAAGCAGCCGCTTTTGCAGAGCTCCACTTCAACAAACAACACTCTCACAAAACCTCCCAACCCACGTTTTGTTCCCAGACAAAACCCCCTCGACCGTCTAAACGCTCCCAGAGTTAAAAAAGAAAAAGAAAAAGGGAAAAAAAACGTTCTTTCAGCTTTCTTCCCCCTTTTCCTCAAGAAGAAGGAGGGAAAGAAATAATAATAAAAAGCCAAAGAAAGAGAAAGAAATGGCCACTGGACTGATAATGCAAGTTCCTTTTACAGACTCGACGACCCTGTTTTGATCAGTCACTGGATATGTCCTTTTTTATGATACCTTGAATTATATATAAAAAAAAACATACATATGTTTTAAGTTTGGTTGTTTGGGTTTCAAATCCATTCCATTTACTGACATAACAGAAAAAACATTTACATTCTTATTAAACACTGAGCAAATGCAATCAAATATCCCCAGGACGGTTTTTTCTTTTAATTGACCAAATTTAAATTTGAAACATTTCAACATTGAAGAGTAAATACCATCAGTCCTGACTGGTCTTTTTTTCCCCCCAGGGTGTAAAATAAAACATCAGGTCACTTGCGCGTTATTTTCGGGGCCAAGAAGGAAGTTCCGTGGAGAGAAGTGATCGGGCTGCTACAATGGAGAACATAGTGGTGAAAGGGTTTAATTAACCGTGACGGAGATAATTATCCCTGGACTGTCCAAATTAGTTTTGCATAATCGCTCTGATCCTTATGAATTAATCTCCCGGTGTAATCTAGGAAGAGACAGTTTGCTTCAACACACACACACACACACATTTGCACGTTAGGGCTCTAATGGGAACTGAAATTCTGCGTAGCCAATAAAACGCCCACAACCTGCGACACACACACACACACACACACACCTGCGCGCGTGAGGGCGCGAGGACAGGCGATCAGCGTGTTTCATATGAATGAAAAGGGGGATTTCGCCCCTTTTTCATACATATTAAAACCACTTTGTTTTTTCCTTTCAGACTCGCACGAGCTTGTTCTACCAGCGTATAAACACCTCTCTCTCTATGTGTGTGTGTGTGTGTGTGTGAGAGAGAGAGAGAGAGAGAGAGAGACTCTTTTTCCTGGGAAAAAGTTTTATCTTCCTTCCTATTCACGATTAAAATTGTGATAAATAAGGTTTGGGCTCTTGATTACAATGGGCTGATTTAGATTGCCGCCCCCCACCCTGCCCCCTCGGCGCTGCCAGTCAGCGCGCGGACAATGGCGGCCTTTGGAGGATACCTTACACTTCACCTGGTGCTGAGGAGCAGGAGCAGGAGCAGGAAAAGATACCAATCTTGTTCATGTCACCAAGAACTACAGCCGCGATTCCCTTCCGTTTTCACCCGAAGACGCTTTATTGTATAGTCCTTTGCTCAACAAGTGAACAGTAGCAATAGGCTGAAGTACATAACGGAGGTTAAAGGAAACACAAAACATACAAATTCCATCAGAGTTAGTTAAAAACGTCTCTTTTTTTCCCTCTCTGCTGCTGCACATGGTACCAGGAGAGCTGGGATCAGGAGGGAGGATGAACTCGGATAAACTCCATTAGCATTTTGAATGTGTACTTTTCTTCTTGATCCGTTTAGCAAACCCGAGACTTCCAATGCACTGAAATCTAATACCACCTTCAAAATAAGTTACATCCGCTTCATGTGCAAATATTACAGAACTGGTCTTGTCCTTTTTCTTTAAAAAAAAAAAAAGAGAAAGAAAAGAAAAGAAAAAGAAAAAGTCTGGGTCACCATAGTTTCTCACTAAACAATAAATATTACAGACATCTATAAAAAACGGTTTAAAAACTCAAAATATACACGGGGACTCTAGTGAAATACGCGGGTTTTCCTGGTCCTATCTCAAACACTAAGCCTATGAGGGCAAATAAACTAAAGTCGTTTTTAATCTGTACACATTTACAGTCACTCAAGAGGGTGGGGGGCTGGAGGGGGGGGGGGAGGTAATAATAGATGGGGGGGGGGGGGGGGGGGGGGGGGGGGGGGTTGAAATGTTGTGACAATCCTCCTTGATCCGCGAGTTAGAGTCGTGCAACATGTCATGTGAGAGGAGCCGCCGTGATCCTGTGATTCCTCTAGTCATTGTGTTGTGTTGTGTTGTGTTGTGTGGTGTGGTGTTGTGTGTGTGCAGGCTTCTGCCCTCGGCCCCGACAGGTTCAGTCGAGCAGGTGCAAGTCGGGCTGAGATAGAAATCGAGCAGGGTATAGCTTTCAAAATGAGTTTTCACAAACTGTTCCTGATACCCACTCCTCTCAAATGTGCGCACGTCTGCCATCCTCCAGTATCCACCCCCCCCCCCTCCACGGGCTGCGCGGGAGAGGTGGTGGTGGTGGTGGATGGAGGGGGGGTGGGAGGTAATAATAGATCAGAGAGGTCCTTAGATAAGCATTACCTTAGATAAAGGCATTAATCAATGTACATACACATGTGATATCTGAGACGACGAGCACTTCATCACATGTACAAGTTTGTGCATGCATAATAAAACTCTTGCATGGATAGTTTTTTTTTTTTTTAAAGTCTGGTTCTTTTCTTTTCACATTTGTTTTTCTTGGGAGTGGGGTGGGGGGGTCAGTCCGGACTGGGCCTATCATAACGCCGCAGCATAGGCAGGGTACGGTTCGAGCTGAGGTTTGCCCATCCCGGGCAGCAGGATGTAAGCCAGCGGCGGCTGGAGCCCCGCTGAGGGCCAGGCCGTACAGTTACATGGGATCATGTAGCCCGGGTTTCCCGGGGACGGGTGGGAGTGGGTGTGCGTCCCGCCACCCACACCGCCAGTCCCGGTGAACGCCGTGGCGCCTCCCGGCGGGTAACCCAGCGGGGACGCGTAGGGGAAGGAAGGCGGGGAAAGCTCGGTCATCTTGGATCCCAGGTCGAAAAAGGAGTAGGGGTTGGCGGACATGGACGGGTTGAAGAAGACCCTCGCCGCCGCCGCCGCCGCGGCCGCCGCAGCCTTATCCGGGTTCCCGATGACGGAGTCGGAAAGCGCTCCGGCGGAAAGTCCGGTCACCTTGAGCGCGTCGTGCTCGCCCAGGTTGTACGGCACCGGGAAAGAGAACTTGTCTTTCTTCATCAGGGTCTTGGGCTTCCGCCGCGGTCTGTACTTATAGTCGGGGTGCTCCTTCATGTGCATGGCGCGCAGGCGCTTGGCTTCGTCGATGAACGGCCTCTTCTCCGACTCGGTGAGAAGTTTCCACTCGGCTCCCAGACGCTTGCTGATCTCCGAGTTGTGCATCTTGGGGTTCTCCTGAGCCATTTTCCTGCGCTGGGCTCTGGACCAGACCATGAAAGCGTTCATCGGGCGTTTGACGTGATCCATTGGTTTAGACATGCTGGCACAGACGCGCTGTGGAGATATACACACACACATATGAAGTATTAATAACAAATAAGCATGATGATAAACAACTTCACAAAACAGCACAAAAATCACAAATGAGACTCGTTTGTAAAGTTTTGGGAAAACTGATTCAAATTCCAACCAGCACAGCTGACGTTTTCCTCACTTACTCTGAAAGTTCAGTTCTTCATCCCACCGCTGGTGATCCTGGGAAAAGTAGCAGCAGTGGAAAGTGGTAGCGTCCTTATGAGCGCTCGACTCGTGCTCTCTGCTCCACGGTGGCATCCATCAGCAGAAGCCTACGCCTTCAGCAAGCAGCGGGGAGGGAACACACGGCGCGCGCCTCAGACTGTCAGCCACCGCTCGGCAGCAGCATTGACGCAAGTGGACGATAACTGCCGCGCGCCCCGTGTGAAATACACAGGATTGTGTGGCAGGTAGTGAAAGTGGCGCTCGCGCATGCGCAGCTGCGCCGCGGCGCACCACAATGTCGAGCGATTTTTTTTTAAATCCCACCCAGAGTTTGAAAAGGCATCTCGTCTTAAATACTGTATCTACACCAGCAGCGCGTTTTAATACCCATCACTGTTGTCTGAGATAATTAACGTTACGATCTGAATCAAGTGTTTATTCCAACGAGCAGCACGCGCGATCGGAGTTTAGAAGTCAGTAACTGCTTCACCTGGGAGCAGGAACCACCTGAGACACCTGATCCCGGAGGAGCCTCCTCACCAACACGCACAAAAAAAACAGACTCACCCTTTTTCTTTCCTATAAACACATTTGTCATGACTAATGTCTAATCTGTTTCATTTGTTTAATTGACAATCTAAGCAGCATGAATCGGCTGGTGTCACTCCACTCTCTCATCTCTTGTGTCTATCGAGCCTCTGCCCCTTCCCAACCCCATGGGTGGCACTGCCATTGAAAAAAAAGTGGCGCGCGTGTGTGTGTGTGTGTGCGCGCGACAAAAAGAAAAGTAAAGAATGTCTTCTTTAATTTTGAGATATTGTGGCATTTTGGCGTAAATAGTAAAATGCTGAGGAGGTCTGAAGTGTTTCTAATCGCGCTTGGTGAAAATTAATTACTTTCCTGAAATCCCCCTTTTCACTTCCACTTCAAAGGACTTTCCCAAGGGCAGCGAATCGACAACCGAAATGAGGTTGTCGAATATTCAACCAAGCAATTACACTTATCTGCAGGACTTGTTGAGTAAATTGTAGGTTTAAGTGGTTTGTTCTCGCACCTTCCCCGCTGTACATAATTATATACAGTAAGTACAAAAAGGGAAACGGCGAAGGGCTGCATCGAATAATAATAATAATAATAATAATAATAATAACAATAATAATAAATGACGAATTAGGCTGCAGGTCGATATAAATGGGTGTCAAATTCAATTTGTGTACTGTTGTTCCCTTTTAACGGTGCAGCCTAATTGAGCACACAATATATTATTATTATTATTATTATTATTATTATTATTATTATTAAATGTCGCGGGAGTGAATGTTGAGTGATGACGATGACCTGTCCAAAAGTGATGCGCAATTTCCATAACGTCCGCAGCATCCGAGCCTGACATGACTCCGGAGGTTGTGTTAACAAGGTGTGGGGTTGTATCACTGCAGCGGATCAGAAGCTCGCGCGTCTTTGTCTCAGGTACAGGGAACGTGTCAAGGTGCGGGGGGTGATCCGCGCCAGAGGGACCCGACGAGAGACGAACCTGCAGCCTCACGTCAGCCGGAGCATCCCTCAACAGCGCGCGCCCCTTTTGTCGGCTTGTCATTCCCCTCGATAACATTCCTGCAATGAAGCGCTCCACTCACTCCACAGGAGCGTCTGCCTCTCGTGACGCAAACAGGCACACAAAGAGAATATGGCTATGAATTATATGAATAAGTTACAGTGGGAAGTTCTTATCGGGACTTAAAGAGTCAAAGGTGGACGTGCGTAATTTCCTATGTGCCAACATCCATCCTTTTTTTTTTAATTGGCCTCTCCGGATATTTCATCATTTTTCATTGCTCCCTTCATTCCTATTTATTTTTATTATTATTATTGTTATTATTTTGTTGAATATTGCTCGACAGTGCGAGGAAGCACGTGCCCTCGCTGAAGCGTGGCCTCAGATGATGCCTGGGCCTAGTTGAGCCTGCGTTAACAGGAGGTTACAGCTGCACCCACAATGTTTTCCACTCATACAAAATGTCAAGGTTCCTTGTATCAATTGAAAAAGGTAAAAAAAAAACACATCTTATTAATTTGCAAGGAGGAAACATTAATTTATTCAATGTGGCAATTTAATTGAGATTAGATAAATAAAAGAACACCTCCTGTCTGTGTGTGTGTGTGTGTGTGTGTTTTTCCAGCCCTTCTTTTCCTTATGCCTGGGTCTTGGAAATAACACTTAAATAATTCAAGATGAGTTAGTGAGAGTGGGAGCATTACCTGCCGATAAAGCCTGAGTCCAGCCTCTGAGACGGAGCCAGCGCTCCCACCTCACAGCACACCGATGATAAGACTGAATAGAAAAATATCATGCAAATAGAAGGCAGACAGCAGCAACAACAAGCCCAATGGGGACAGCTCCCTTCCCGGAGAGATCGCACACAGTTCACTCCCAGGTGCTAAAGCCATCACTCTCAAATGGGAGCCCCTGGAGGAGCAGGACTCATGATAGCACCGAGCACTTTATTCTGTCCAACACTCGACAGAACTCAGGGATGAAGCAAAACAAATTTTAGGGAGAGCTGATGAGGATCATTGGATAATCCCAGTGTGCATAATGAGCCCTCACCTATAAAGAATAAGGATGTATAGACTTTACATCCCATATAGGAGGTGGAGGGAGGGGAATCAAGCCTTAAGATAAATTGATTTCAGGGGAACACAAGTTGACCTCTTGCTATCAGATGTTTTTTCCCTGTGAGCTGGGTAAACAACAATATCTCCGGCATGCCACTTCTAACCACAGAGAGGGGAGTATTTACTGCCACATGGAAGTTTGCTCATTATGGAGGAGGTTTTGGAGAAAGGGAGAGGGAGGGGTCCTGATTGTGTACCTGATGTGGTTTCTTTCAGCTTGTCTGATCACAGCTCTGCCCCCGATTCTTCCCCTTTCCTGTTCAGCTCAGCTGCACTGCACTGCAGACCGGGGCCGAGGCAGGCGCACTAAATGCACCTGCATGGTAACAGGCAGCCCTCTCATCTTCATCTGCCTTCAGATGATTTTTATTTACGCTCAAGCTCAAGCCAGTTGCTCCACTCTCCACTGATGATTTCCTGATTAAGGATTTATGCTTCAGATAAGCAACACAAATGAGGCCCAACATGTTTCATTAATCTGGCTATAAAAGCACGATTTATGTAACGCTGGAGATGTAAGTGGAAATAAACGTAATATATTTTCAAATGTAATTACTGTACATTTTCATTTTGCTTCTTTTATCAAATATATCAAATATTTGTCATGAATCGTCATTGGCTGAAATAAATCCCACTGCGGATGTTGGAGACAAAGATACTCATTCATTCGTTCAAAAACATGTTTTCAGCTATAGGAAACAAAATCTTTAAATAAAAAAAAATGTAATCACATTTTCCAGCAAAGCAAACGTAGCAACACACACTGACGGACAAAAGTGTTCACTGCGTGATGTGTGGGGTATTGAAAGTCAGTGTGTCACTATCACACACCATTGGCTTCAGAATCTTATCTTTAGTGAGCCTTTGATAAAGCGCTAATCACAAACTGTTTAGTGTTGCAAGGGTTCAATTGATTACTATTTAAAGATGATTGCATTCAGATTAGAAGGCATTTTGTCTAATGGGGTTTACATTATGTATAAAATATGCTTAGGCGCGAGGCAACATAATGATTGGATTGGTAGGGAAGACAAAGGAGACTTCAGCATCATTTCTAACGAGTCAGACAGAATGTCTGAATAAATGCATAATTAATCCGAACAAAAAAAGTTAATATTTTTTTGTGGTTTAAAGATTTGACCTATTTTGAAGGTTGTGTTCTCAAAATACATTCAATAAGTGCCAAATTAGTTGTGCAGGTTTTTTTTTTTAATCGCTCTAATTATACAGCCTTTATTGCTCCTCGGGGCAGACTTTCACGTCTTTGTCTCAGTGGGAATTATTTTGGTGAAGAACCCAAATATTTACTCCCCAACCACAACCTAAATATTACGCATATCAAGAGGAATTGAGAAATAATCCTCTCATAGAGCACAGTATTAACCTAATCACATTAGTGGAAATACTATTGATGGTGGTCATGATACCTAGTGAGGGAATCTATATTTCACAATAAAACAGGCGTAGGAGATAGAACACACTGGAGTGTGGGACTGAAACAGGCAAATGGCCCTGAGGATTGTGTGTGTGTACCTGTGTATGTGTGTGTGTGTGTGTGTGTTGGTAAAGACGGAGGAAAGAGGAGCGACTGTCAGTTCAATCTTGGAGGACCTGTACTGACAAACATAGCAAACTCTGAAAGCGCATTACGGAGGGAGAATGGCGACACAGGAGGACGCGGCGTCCGCGAGGTTGATAAGACCTTCATCTTTAAACTGCCGCTTGTCAAAGTATTATACGTAATCTCACACTGCAGAATATCTCCAGACCCTGAGGGGCAAACCAAATAGCAGCTGCAATCAAGCGACTCCCTGCATCTACCTACCCTTAGCAGAAGTCTGATTTTTGAACTCTGATGCCCCCCCCACCCCTCCCCACCCCCACAGGGTGTGTGTTTAGCTTAAACCTTCCACATATTTTCTGTCACACAGACTCCTGCGGTTTCAAATCCACAGATACTTGTTTACCTCCGGGCACCGAGATGACTTTTCCCATGATAGACTATTTTGAGCCATTTAGCGGTTACATTATCGCCGGCCTTTCTTCCTCATTATATTCCCCTTATCGCCGCAGCATCGCTGCAAAGCCCCAAATAGAGAGTCGTAATTACCCCGACTGCCACCTGATAGCGGCCCCTCTATCGGCTTTATCACTCCAGGTCCTGCTAACTCATCACGGGGGACAGAGGGAAGAAAAGGCCCGCTTGTGGCGCAGCCTGCAACAGATAGCTCATCTCAGATACATTTATAGTTGCAGTTGGGATCAGAGAAAACTGATGCACCAAGGCAATTTTTTTTTTTATCCGCCCCTTCCCTTCAACGCCACAAAGACTGCTCTCTCTCAGTCCTCTCCCAGTCTCTCCCTCTTTATGTGCAAGCTGAATTGAGGCCGCTCCACAAACAAAAAGTGATCCAATCTCCTTGAACCCATGGCGAGGTAGAAACATGCTATTTGGGCTTTCATAGCGCGCCATCGTCCTTCAGAGGCTATGAAAAATATAAAAAAAGAGAAAGAATCCAGGGGGTGACTTCATCAATAACATCGCACAAAACATCAAAGACGCGTGCATAAAAGTTGACAGTTCGGTGCTTCTAGCTTATTAATCACCTTTAACCCTTATTGCAAGGTTCTGTGGCACGTATGAATGTTACGATGCTATGAATGGGAAATGAAGAATTGAATCTATGATTTGTGTTCATCCGGGATGAACGAGCAGAAGGCGGAGGCACAAAAAAAGCGATGATTAGAGGTCAAGATTTGATTCACATTCAGTCTTTCACATACGCGGGGCTATGAAAATGACGCAAAAGTTAAATATGATAAAATCAACCTGGAAAGCGTTTCAAATTATTCACAGGTCTGCTATTAAAGATGACCTTTGTGATTACTTTTTTCCTTTTGAATAAATCATTGTCTATTGTTAAACGGAACAGTCAAGGCGAAAAAACTAAATTAAATTTTTTATTTTTATTTTTTCAGAGCTTAACACCTGAAGTCAGGTTGTGATGTTGAATGTGTTATGAGGAGTTTGATGAACAATTAAGAATCTAATTAATGAAAGCAACATTCGTTTTTCTTGAGTTAAAAAAGCGCTTTCTCTTGACTTTCTCTTGAAATTATCACAATTCCTGCCGACTGATTATTATCCGAGTACACAATTATCTGGCAACTCGTTATGCGTTTGCATTTGTACGTCACAAACCCGCATCCTTTCCTGTCCTGTATTGTGTAGCGCAGCCATGCTCTTCCCTATCACTTGTAACAATGAAAGCGCCTTTGTGCGTCTACTCATCAGTACGTCAAAGAAACAGCCTCCGTGACTGTGACCTCCATCAAACGGGAAAATTGCGAGGATGCATTGGAACTCTACGGTTCCCATGGCCTGAGTGCATTCTGACAGAGGCACTCTAACACGGCCTGAAAGGAGAAATCAATCTTATGTGAGGAGATTAACTGACCAAGATAATAACCATGTAATTGAGAGGGGGGGAAAAAAGTCCTACTTTTGTAAAGCGTAAAAATAACGGAGTTCCTGCAGATGGCTCACTGCTGCAGTCTGCGGCGAGCCCTTTATGCCAGTGTTGTCTTACATACCTCAGGGACAAAACATGTGGCCATTCCGACAACTGGAGACACGCAACGCAGAGAGAGATAAGTGATATTTGCACAGCAGTTTGTACCAGTATGTTCAGGTGTCTTCTCTTGAGCACTGCCTCGAACGACAACATGATCAATGGGAGGGCAAGTGTCCTGTCAGCAAGTCCTGTTCTGTGGGGGTGCGGGTGGGGACGGGGGGGGGGCGCGGACGGTGGCTGTCTCAGGTGATCTCATTATTTGATGGACACAGCAGTGGAGAGGTTGCATTCACGCTGGCCTCCCTCATGTTGCGCACTTGATCAGGCCATTACTCATGCAGAGCGCCGGCGGCACTTATAGGAAATATTGATCATATTTTGACAGAGTATTCTCCCCTCTCCATAGTCAGCAATGCTTTACTGCCACGAGGCCCATCCTGTGCAAACAGCACACGCGGCACCACCATCAGATGCCACTGCACAGGGGCTGTTGCACTTATCAGCGTTCCAAAGGCAGGCAGCCTGCGTTTGTGTGTTAAGACGTTTGCCTAATAATTTGAACTACGGTAATCTGTTTACTTCCAGTGTTTATCTAAACAGCCTGTGAGGGGTGGGAGAGTGAAGCAAGGAACATCGCTTTTCAAAATTAAGCACTTTAAAGCACTAATCGCCCGCGTGAAGATTAATGAATCACTCTTACCGACGCTCCTCTTAGTTTTTCCACTCGTGTCGTTTCTTCTTCTTTCTTTTTTTATGTTTAGCCAAAATCAATACCTATGCAGAGCCACACTCTGAACACATAGCTCGGGTTAGGCTCAGGCCAGGACCCTGCCGGAGACAGATCCCCGTCCCGCGGGACATTTGCTAAAGATGCTGTGACACGCCTAAAGAGCCAAGCTCCAGCAGGGGCCCCCGGGGGCCGTTTGCATT
Source organism: Trinectes maculatus (assembly GCA_016785345.1). Classification (NCBI taxonomy): domain Eukaryota; kingdom Metazoa; phylum Chordata; class Actinopteri; order Pleuronectiformes; family Achiridae; genus Trinectes; species Trinectes maculatus. The sequence continues at coordinate 27,749 of JAFBJQ010005205.1, forward strand.
TGGCAGCACAAGTCAGAAGTGTCTTCTCCGTCCAAATTAAGCCTCGCCAAGGGTCAAGTGAAATCAATATGTTAATCCATAAATTGTCCCGTGTGATAATTACAGAGGGGAACAGTAATTACAAAAGACATTAATTTACTTCTTAGATTCTGCGCCAGGGGATGGGTTTCACCCGGCCCTAATTCATCTGGAGGCAAACAATTCACAGAGGAAGCATCTTTCTTTTTTAAAAAAAAAAAAAGCGGTCGATTCCTTTAAGGAACAGTAGGCTCTGGCTCAAACAACTTTAATGCTATGCTGAGGGATCCTGTGTAGTCAACGCTTCTTACACTGGTCAGTGATGACAAACCTTTGTTCCCTGTGACAATGTGGCTCAGGCATTAGCATAATAATAATAACAATAATAATAAAAATCTATATGGGCTCTTAAGGGATAAAGCCTTTATGTTCATAGCTAAATTGACATGGAGCATCATACAAACAGCACACTGCTTCAATAGGGCGACAACTTGTATACATTTTCATCTTTTCCTCTTCCCAGCCACTTTGAGGCATGGCACAAACACCGTGCAGGCATTCTTCTCTAAAACCCCAGGATGCAGCTGGTCTGCCACTCGCTGTGCACTGTCAAGTGCAAGAAATGAGTCTCTTTTATCAGGATGGAGCAAATCTGGGCTAATGTGTCTAGTGGAGAGTGTCCCAGGGAGCCTCGCTCTCCCATTCTTTGGCCATTCTTTCCACTTTTCTCCTCTCCTGCACTTGGGATAATTGCAGTTTAATTGGGTGACAAGAAACGAAAACTGTGTCCACATTATCTAGGAGTATCTCTTTTTCCTCCAGCCTGCCATCAATTCAAAGACGCCCATTTATCAGCGCTGGGAAGCTGATGCTTGGTCAGCGGAGGAGAAGCGTTTGAGCGCCAGTTAGCAAAATGAAGAGAGAGCAGGGGCTGGGAGCAATGGGAGGGGGCGTGACAGCGGAGAAAAATGCTCTTTTAATGTTATCGCAGCCGTACATTCATCTTCGGGATGCATATCATTTTAACACTGTAAATCAATACAAATACAATAATATTAAAGAATTCTTTCTCTGCCAGTGTCAGTTCTTCCACACAAATCCAACAATAGTTTTCCTTGAATGCCGGAGTTTAATTATCCAGAAACGTTCCACAAAACCTGCAATACTTCAACAGCTCGGAACAAAAGCGCCAGGGACCATCAGCACGTCTCCCAGATTTGTGGCTCGGACACACTCCGTAGCCGGCTCCATTCATTTCCTCCGCGTTTTTTTTTATTTTTTTTTAATTCCTGCACGGCAAGGTTATAAACACTGAGTCGTCGTCAGGATGGCCGCAGCTCACCCTTTTTGTTGTTTGCGTCGTACTCAGCCTTAAAAGCGCCTTTCAGGGTGCATGAATGCACTTCATTTTCTCTCTGGGAACTTTGCTGGAAAAAGGAAGGTTGTTTAGAGAAGGAAGGAGAGACAATGAGGGGGGGAATGAGAGCTTTCAGATTCCATTATGACTCTTTTTAGCTTGTCATAATGTACATTTTCCTCACAATAATTCCTTTCTGCCAGAATATGCCCCCCCCACGTCACTCGAGCACAATTCTAAATGGGCCTTGCATCAGGGTTATGGTAATACAGTAAATACTACAAAAACGATAGAGAGGCATTCTGAGGAAGGATCACAGTAAAAAATAGCAGATCAGAAAACGGCTTCATTAGTACTTTGCTAGCCTCTGCACAGAAGTAGATGAAAGAAAAGAGACCTTGCCAGTGCACTACATACATACCTATTCAGTCTCAGGTGCATTGGCTTTGTGTGGCACCTAAGCATGAAAATCTGTCATACAATGACCGAGCTGGAGTGCCTTCCACTCTGAATGCAACAGGGGACCTTCTCGCCACACAATGCATTTGAAGGTTATTGTTATTGTCTGCTCTTGGGAGTGTGTACATGCGTGTGTGAAAACGTGTACTCGTCCGCATGTGTGTGTATAGGCATAGGTTGTACATGGGGGTGGACAAAATGTAAACAATGTCTAAAAAAAATAGACATACACTGGAATAAATACCGGTGTGGCAAACTGTGCAGAAACAACTTTACGAGCGCAAATGTTTCTTTGGACAAACATGGCCACAAAGATGCATCCTATTTGCATGAATGCCCACAGAGCCCAAGCACACGTATCTATTGCTTTGTGGGTGTGTGATCTTCAGGCGTACGTAATATAATTTTTCAATAAAAATGATATATCTTGGCCAGAAACATATTTAGATCCAAAGGATATAATGAAAAGGAGCGTGTTTACTAGACAGTTCTACTCTATCTGATCTATTTCCTTTTCACACTTTCAACTGACAGATAAGATCAACCTGTGTGAAAGACACCGAGGGTGGGAGGTGGTGGGGGTGAAAGGGGCTATTTTGCTGATTCAGCCAAACATAATCATGCATATGCACACTGTCACAAATGGTAATGTCTCTGTTGTGACCCATTCAGCGAAACAGTTCGGAATGTCTGTGATTATTTCCACAGTGTTTTGATGAACATTAAATACATGTTTATGACAGTAAAAGTCGGCCCCATAGCAGGAGATCGAATATTCCAGAATGGTGCTGGCCAGGAATATGGCTGCGGTGAATGGCTGCCACATTCATCCAGGCAGTGTTAATCATTTTCCACGCAGGGCAGCGGTATAAAATTGCTAAAGGAGAATTGCTTCAGCCTGGTCAGTGCAGGGAGCAGTTTGTCTAATCAGAGTGCAAATAAGGTTTGATCACTGTCCAGCGTAATCTGGCCCACAAGCAGCATTTACAGCACTAAATCAAGCATCGGGGAAGCTGCAGGTGCTGCCTCACAGACAGGACTCCCCCTGGGGGCCCTGTGCTGGGGAATAAACAGCAAATAAATGGCAGTGCTGGGAGAGCGATGAGCTGATTAACTCACTGCAGGGCAGTTTCTCATTATCCCCTTAACCCAGACGGAGACCGACCCAACCGTCCACCCAGTTTCACTTACAGTCGGGCGCTGTCCTGCACAAGCCAGGCTGACGTTGTCTGGGTTATGCTTTCAGTGAGATACAGTCTGGATAGATGATGTATAATAAATTGAAATGAAATGGCTCTATGTGTATATGTGTGTGTGTTTGCGTATGTGTGTGTGTGCTGTGTGGTCTATCTCTGGGGAGACTGCTAATGTGTCAGCTCCATGGCTCATTTCTTTCAATTACACCGGGTGGACCTAGAGAGCCCACCAGCGGTCCACTGACAGATCCATATGGGTCCCGTCGCCGCTTATCACACGCCACGTGTGGATAATTCATTTATCTTTAATTGAATATGATGTATTATCACAAACAATTGAAGCCACATATCACACGCTTCACACATCGCGCACCTCATGGTGACATTGTTTATATTATCCTTGCATAATTTACCAAAGAACACTAATAAGGAAACAATGGTTTTCTGTAATAAAGGGTTTCTAGGAAATCTTACGTGAAGACGCTACATTTAAATAAAGTCACTATTTATTGTCTGCTGCTCCAAGGGAAAAAAAATGTGAATTTCCTATTGTAAAATGTTGATTTAGCATGTCACCGGAATATAAAGCATCCTCTGTCATACTTCAAATGAGCTGCACTGTTTTCCATTGTAACTCCCCTGGTGGTTTCAGAGCGAATTAATTAACATGATACAGAAATAGGTAGAATGCAAATGTTGAAGCCCTCACTTTCTGCCCGGGTTTCCTTTTGTTCCCCTTTATTGTGCCAAATTATTTAATTGGGTCTCTCTGATTGTGCGCAGACACAGGAAGGAACACAGGCCATTGTTAGCTTCCACACAAGCCACAATACGGTATCAAATTCAATTCCCATCAAAACGGCAGGCTGCTGTAGAGCCCAGTGCAGCCCTGGAGATTAATGAAGATCTGCATCAAGGCAAAGCGCTGGTCTGAGATGGGAGATTTCTCCCAAATAAAAGATCCCTTCACCAAGAACAAAGGGGGCCCTGAAAAGCAACGGGATGTTCTGAGAGGATGGAATAAATCAAAACAAAGGCGAGCGTTTGGAGTGGGGAGGGGGCAACGCTCTGGCAAAACCAATTTATTTCCCTGTTATATGATTTGCCTAATTCAGTTAGTAAGTTCATAATAATAATAATAATAATAATAATAATAATAATAATAATAATAATAATAATAATAATAATAATAATAATAATAATGGTAATAAACGTGCCCACATTTAAGAGAAAATATGTCTCGCTGCCTTTAGGAAAACTAAGTCACCGTTCACCTTGATCCCCGCGCGCTCATCAGTGTGTGAATTAATACACAGCCGTCCTCCTTTTTGTTCTTTCAAATAACAGTCAGAGGAAAGACACACTTCAGCTGCATTCAGAGTGCGTGAATGGTTTTCCTCTCCTCACTCGCTTTGTATGAGGCGCAACAACTGGATGACTCGCTCTCTGAGCGCAGCGTGTCGACAGGTGGGCTCTTTCAACGCAGCCTGGCACAACAATTGTTTGCTTTTTTTTTCGCCCGACAGATTCGCACCTCCGCGTTGGACTCTCGTCGTTCTGATTACCACAAAATAGGCGCCGTCATAAAACCGATATTCCCTTCTCAGCACGCGCGTTGAAAAGGCTGTTTTGAAGAAAAAAGGTTTGTGATCGACAAACATTTGGTTGTTCTGTTAACTGGTGCATCGTCACAGCGATCGATTCGATGTCACTACTCCAAGAGTGAAAGATTTGAAGTTTTTTTTTGGTCACCCACACAAAGTGTTCCTCACAGCGCTTTCACATTCTGCACATGCTGTGTCCCCAGCCCGCCATATTTACTTCATTTCCCCCGATTCATAGATGCTGCTCACTGGACCGGAACATTCCAGCTGCCACCTCAACATCTCATTATTTTTTTGAAATATCAGGCTTGTATCTTCTTGATAAATAATTCGCAGTAGTATAATGTATCGGACTAAAACATATTTTGAGGGGGCCACGGAGGTTAAAGTGCCAATCTCACCTTTTTAATTTTTTTTCAGCCTGAAGACAGAGATTTCCATATATAGAGTGACCATGGTTTGTGTTCAACATGAGCAATCGGGATGAAGCGCACGGCGACACATATTGCTGTCAGAGATTGGAAATGAGGCCTGCTAACCTGTAGGCAGCCTCCCCAGACCAATCAGCTTTACACATTGCCAATGCATTTGCCGCCTCTAAACAGAATTGTGACTGTGAAGTTTTTATCGGAGTAGTTGACAAACATTACTCTTTAATGCAGTTTTGTAGAAATGCATTCTTATCCCTCTTGGAAGGCATTTATCTACTTGAAACCTGCAAAATGGTTGCCACAGGGAAGGATTTCTTTTAATGGACTACAATAGGCTCAGTATGGGACACATTTTGATTTTTGTGATAGATAGGGGCGCCGGCCATATATTCATAGGAAATTGTTTATCTTCAAGCGGGAGGAGAGAAAGGCCATTCTACAATGGAATTGCAACTTTCATCTGAAAATGATTCTTTTCACTCAAAATAAATGGTTCTGTTGGATTTCAGTCCGATGCTTTTCATGGAAAATATCAATCCGCAAAAAGAGTTGTCACGTGAATAGAAGCCGCACGCCACCCCGACAGGAGAAAAAGATCTTGTGGTAAATAATTTATTTTTTTTACTTGTGTGGGCGCATATGTCTCTGTGTGTGTATGTGTGCAATTAGACAATTAGATATTTTAATTACCATAATTATAATATGATGATTAAGTCAACATATCTAAAAACCTTATCTTGATTAAAAACATAAGAATGTAACATAAGAATAAAAAGCCCTTTCTGGGAGGCAAATGTCCCACAGCATCTGCTATTCACCACTACACAACTACATTGTGCTATGGTGCCTTCTCTTAGGCCTTTGCGCGATTGAGTTTTTTTTTTTTTTTCTTGTGAGGTCCTTGTGATGCTGAGGGAGGGCCTTTCCCCGGCCCATCTCTGTAACAGAAGCCAGCAACCAGGCTACACAATGTGAGAGCAGGGCCTGCTGAAGACGGGGGGCAGGGGGGGCTGGTGCACTCTTAACGCCACTCTCAGGAAGCAGGGACAATAAATCAATGGACTGTCCCTCTCCACTAGGGGCCAAATGTAAACAAATTGAAAAGGATGGAGAACAAAACAGATTGGTGAGTGAAACAGACATACTCAATGGGGCCGCTGCTGCAAATGAAATGCCTTTGTGGTTGTTTCCTTCCAGTCCTCACCATAATGCCTGCCACTCTCACAAACATGACAGGTCACGGAAAATGTAAAAAGAAAAAAATTGACCCAAAAAAACAAACAAAAAAAAACAACAGGTGCAAAGAGTCTCACAAAATTCCTCGCATTTAATTCATTCCAGCGTGACACTGTGCTCTGAAATGAACACGAGCAGTGCAAAGAGACACATTCAGCGGTGCAGGTAGGCTAATTTGCCGGCGCGCTTCTTCTCAGAGGCCTGTGCCAATGAGCCACGACAACATCTTAACACCGTGTAACATATAGCGCTCAAGGGCACAGGCACAGATCTCTGTGCATGTCAGAGCTGCACGCCGCCACAAGTTCAATTAATGAATCTTTAACAGGGTTAGGGCTTCTTTTTTTTTAAATGAGGGAATCTGTGGTAGCTTTTTATCAAACCTCTTCATATTTCACTGAGGTGGAATGGTGCACCACATTTGCGAGGCAGAACTAATGCTATATAAATCTCAAGTAATAAGCGGGCCCCGGGGACGTCGTCTAAATGAAGATTTTACACCAATTTAAACCTGCCTGCAATTTGTTCCCTGCCTTGAGTGCATTTGTTTAACAGGTGCTGGAGATGCAAGCGTTCGTCTCCAAAGTGTCGCTATGTCTCCTTTATTAATTTCTGGATTGCGAGTGGGCGGGCGACTATGAAGAGAAAGGGGAGTTGACAAACACTAATCAAAGGTTCCGAGTGGGCTGATTCGACCACAGAGCCAGTGTACTTTTGCTCCATTTGCAAACTAATGATTTTAAAACCCCCACAATCTGTCCGAGGTCAGCGCCTGTGTATTTTGGATACGCTTGGCTATTAGCATCACTGAAAGCTTCAGATGTGTCAAGCCCGCCCCCCCCCTCCAGTGATAGTCACCTACTTTAATTTCCCTGCAGGCCTCAGAGGGGGATGAATTCAACTAAAATCACAAGCTGTTTTGTTGGCAATCCTTTGTGGCCCATAATGAATCTAATGAATATAAAGAGAGGAGCGGGGAGGGAGGGGGGCGGTGGAGGGATAGAGGCGAATACATTTCAACCACGCTGTGTTGCTTTTACTTGACGATTTGTGACCCTCAACAATGGGACAATGGCGAGTGTTTTTGTACCCTTAATTTGCCTTTGTGTTTCAGCTTCATCTCTTTCAACGGCGACCATTGGAAGTTGTCAGTTGAAGAATAACTGCTGACTCCACGGTCCGTCAGACAAAGGGGGAGGGAGGGTGTGGGGGGGGGTAAAGATGAATCCCCTAACTATCAGCTAGCCAGAGGAGCAGAAAGGGAAAGGGGCTCAAAGACAACAACGGGCAAGTCAAAGGTAGAATTAGCTGAGGTTCCCAAACAGGCCTGAAGCACTTCCTCTCCCCTCACAACAAAAACTGTGCGACCACTTCCTAAAAGCTGCTAGACAGTTGCATTTGCCCTCAGAGATGTGTTTCGGCACATGAATTCTTATCATTATCTGATTAGAGCTATATGATAGGGAAGGTTTAAGTCCAAGAGGAGTCGAGGACCTGCTATTAATACTGTCATGTTTCAGATATCACAGACCTGTCAGCAGGCTGGATCATATCAACAGCCTTGTTTTTCCAGTGACAGAGAAACTGACAGAGACACAATGACCCCAGCTAAACTAATGACACACTTTACATTTCGGCACATGGAGTTTTAAGTGCCGTAGTGTGTGTTGGGGTAGACGATAAAAAAAAAAAAAGTTCTGTGTCACTGGTTCATGCCGGTATGCTCCCCAGTCCCTGTAATGATTTCTATTCATAAACATGCAGTGTGCTATCCTCCACCTGGCAGCTGCCTCTGTGCATATGAGATTACTATTATGCATCTTCCAATCCCAAGGATAAACATCTCTCCACTTTTGAAGTTTGCAAGCATGAGGCATATTTTAGTGCCATACGACTTAAGCGCCCCTTCAGGTATCACTCGCAATCTCCCCTCATTCTATATACATTGTTCAACTTTAATGGGTATCTAATTTGTGTTATCAGCTTACAGGGCAGTAAGTAATAATTTGCATGGCTGCCCTAAGCAAATATGCCTCCATAAGCATCACATAGTATAGACACTAGAATGGATTAACCTCCACATTGGCTACGCCCCAACGGTCAATGCTTTTTTAGAAATAAGTGGAACAGATAGTTTAGTTTGGTCGCAATCGCGCTGTTAAAAACTGTATTCACCACAAAAAAACACCCTCCGCCTTGGATAGAATCTTGAAACCATCACCCACAATGAATAATAATCTGTGATCTAAAGTTATAGTGCTGCTAGTGATGATTGGATCACAGTTACCAGAGCAACTGAGTCTGTGTTTACTTTTACTTCCTAGTAGAAGTGGGTCTCTCGTCCTTTTTGAATCCAGTTGCCCTCTGACCTGGTTCACAACAAGAATAACTGCATGTGTTATTATCTCGTGGTCTTAAAGCCATGCTAACGCCAATATTCTTGCATTAGCGGTGAAAAGCCTGTGCGAGGAAGAGGTTAGCATGATTTCGCCGCGTGAGCTGTTCTCAGTATCGATGATAATTCCGGCAGACTCGCTTCTAACACACGAAGAGGCTCAAAGAGTTCTCAATACGAAGTCTCACTGGTCCTTCGTGTGGATGACTGCTCTCTCAATCTCTAGTGGATTTCAAATGGCAGTTTCACTCCACACACACACACACACACACACACACACACACACACACTCACACACATAAGATAAACCCCATATCGATACAAGTGAGAGTCAAGCTCTCCAGTCCAAAGGCCCTGGGTTAATTAACATTCGAAACGTATTAGCCTGCACATGTGCGCCATGTCTTCACAGTGGATCCACAGGGTAAACAGGGATACATTTAGGAGAGTAGCTTGCATCAGGCATGTGTTTTTACGCTTGTTAGCTTAGTAGACAGTTAATTGCCATGGTGGGTGGTGGAGCGCTAGAAGCCTGATCTTAGGAATATGTCACATTCGTTAATCGGACATGCAGATGCAAATAATGTGTGACAGACTGTGACCAATACTACTGGAACATAAATGCTGTTAACTTCAGAAATGTTCTTGGCTCAGAAATACTACTGCATAAAGACTATAAAGACAGCCCACTGTTTATCTATTTATTTATTTGGTATAGCTATTTCTGTTCGCGGGCCAATATGACAAAAGAGAGTGTGAAAACAAAAAAAAAATAAATTAAAAAAATCCGACTGAAATAGTAGTGTGCCAGATTGTGCTTTGTTGTGGGTTCAACATAGTACAATCCCACGCTTGTTGGGAATTGTTGGCGTCATTACATTAGCCGGTACGAAGAGTTCATGTAAACCAAGTGAAATCTAAAGTGTCCGCGCCATCAATGGAGAGAACACTCAGGTTGCACAAACTAATCCATATTCCTAGAAGGATTTGTAATTTCCAAAACATATCAAGTATCTGACAGGAGGGCACAGCCTCTTTAAAACTATGCTATTCAAACTTGCATATGCAGTTTGAAAAGCTCGTCCATAAAGATTGATTAAACTCGTAAAGATTTTGCATCAGAAGCGGTTCTGATTAAAGCCATCCACCACGCAGATGCTCCTCTTTTGCATCAGACCCGTAATCTCCTGCACTTGGTGAAATTGTTGTTAATGCAGGAATAATATCAATGCAAACTATATTAATAACCACAGCAAGAGAAGCAGGAAAATGTCACTTAATCAATGAGAACAAATCATGTTCACCTTGCTATGATTATCTGGAAGAGTGTGAATATTAATGTCTCGGCCTAAATCAATGTTGGGGTTGCATATATTGCCTCCTGTGTTTACTCATAGTTAAGACATTTCTTTCTTTTATATTTCTGCTGCATCCCTGAGAGCGATCAATGAAATACTAAATAGAGATATGATACCAGCTATTATAGTTATTCAGCACCAACAACAAAACACTAGCGATTGCATTATTGTGAACCATAAGGATAGGATGTTCAAATTTCAATTAACTTTGCTTTGCATTTGCGGATATTAATTAAGAGGGCTTGCATAAGGACACAAAAGAGACTGGTTTATTGTCTCAGATTATTCTCATGAAAGTAGCATTAATATGTAGGACAAAGCTGCCTAATTACCTGGCATGGGAGGCACGACATTACACCGCCTTTTGATTTGTGGGAGGTAATAGCATTGGGCTAGAAACAGATTCTCTATTTCATTATTTGATAAGAATGCCTTTAATGAAAATATCAGCCAGGAGCAACACAAGTCAACATCACTACTTTGGTGTAAGGAGAAAAAAAATGGCTTCAAGGATTATTGTCGCCGTCAACGAATTACCTCGCGACTACAGTTCATTAAAAGAAAATGTGAAGCGCACCTGGTGGGCTAATGGAGGTCAAATGTATAAGCAGCAGCGTGAGTGTAAGGTGATGTGGCAATCAAAGACAAAGCAGCGCCTAGTCCCTGACAGGTTAATGAAATGCCTGCTGCTAAGTGTTCGTGTCGTGAGACTCGGCTCTGTCACAGAGAAGCTTCTCCCGTCGTCTGGAGTCGGCGACGTGACAGCGTTGTATCAGTGTCACTGAAAGCAATCATAACATTCCTTTCCTCCGAGTCCCGGGCTTGTTTGAAATTCCCTTGGCAGCAGAATGCTTTAGGGGGTCAAGCACACCAAATCTCCAAACAATAATGGGCCAACTATCAGTTACATCTCTCACCTGTAATCACTGGCCGGCATTAAAAGCATCGTTTTTTTTCTGTTCTGCGTACTCGACTGTGAATGCTTTTGAAATGAGTATAATGTAATCTGTGCCGCAGATATCTCCTGCTTTTGTGCATCTATCCTGGCAGTGAATGGTTAGGCCTATCGGTTACTCTCTGGAGGTGATGTATATGCTCTCTAGGACAATGCTACAAACAGATGAAGGCTATAATATGCTTCTCATTCCTACTCTCATTTTTCAGGGTTATTTTGTTTAGGAAAACACAAAAAAATACCTAGTGCAGAGTAAAATGGATGTGAACTGAACCTATCGCACAACTTTGCCTCGTATCTTTCTGCAAATCAACTTAATCAACAATAAAGCTTTGGTACAAACACACATTTGACAGCAGAAATCCATATTTAAGTAACTGTCGTGAGACATTTCCATTACTGGACCCATCATTTTGACATTATCATTGAGATATCAAAGTTTTTATTTTGTATCTGTGATTTATGTCAGATGATCCACCTAGCTGTGTTTCATTTTCACACTGGTGGTTTGAAGAATAAAGCCACAGCGTTTAAATACAGCTCCGCAATAAAACAGACATTCTTCAGTCTAATCTGAATCTAAGCATCACAGTTTGATTTATTATCTGCATTAATGTGAACTTTAACTCTCTTTTGCAAACTTTCTTCTAATTGCAATATTTCAAATATAAAAGCAAAAAAAAAAAAAAAAAACAAATTAGAAAATGATGGCACCACGAACATGATCACAGATAAAGGGAAGCCATTCGAGTGATTATACTGCGACATTAAATGGGCCAGTTCTCTACCAATTTATCTGGCATCTCCAGCATTGTCCACTGGGAGTTAACTTTTAGACTGTTTACTGGCTCAAAGGCCGGGCATGCATCTGAAGCCCCATAAGCAAGATAATGTATCCCAGGCTACAAAAGCAGGCAAATCACTGTGCATTAAGACTGAACACACAATAGACAACAATGGCTTGCATAAACACTATTTAGAACTATTCACATGGCATTGAAGAGATGGGCGTCAACTCGCTATTGCTGCAAAGCCGGCACATTGTGCGGAGGTGAAAAGAAGTCTAATGAACAGGAAGCCTTATTTGAGAGAGCTGACAGTAACCATACAACAGCCGCATTGTGCGCTTGCCACCAACCCTGTGGGTCTCTACATTAGGAGAAATGATGAGAAAGTAACCCGAAAAGACACAGTGGGCCCTTAAATGCAGCCAGACAATAATGGGGGGGACACAAGCTGTCCCCACCTTTACCCAAAGCTGCACGTTTACATGCACAGAACATCAGCCGCTCTCATGGCCAAGGATAAAAGCCCCCTGGCCAGATGGAACTTTGAAGTACATTTGGGTTAGTTTTTACCACCAAAGACCGCAATTTTAGCACAGCAGCAGTTAAAATACATGTCATACATTTTAAATGCCATCAGACTCTGCAGGGTGAAGTTGGAAAGTTTGGCGCGCCGAGCCTCCTCTCTCACACACTCACACACACACACACACACACACACACACACACTATGCCCCCTGCCTCAAGCTTCATCAATCTTCCACAAAGGCATGACATCACCAATAAGCATAGCCTTTTATAGCTTCAAGCAATGAGCCTTATTTACTGATGAGATAAGCCCTGTGCTATTGTCTAGCCCTCCACTTTGCTTCTTTCTCTCGCAGTTGAGGAATCAAACGGCACTTTTGGAAGGTGACAGAGCATGCCCAGGATTTAAGGCTAAAGCCCGCAAAGGGGCTTCCTATTTGGTGGCTTTTCAAAGGGGGCCACATTAGCCAGTTTAGTTCAAAGTAGCTGGGTCAGGTACAATTACAAAAGCAGAAGCTCCTTTCAGACCACTTGTTGTGTTCCCTTTTTCCCCAATAAAGGAAAATGCTTCTTCTCCCCCCCCCCCCCCCCCATTTCATTTGTTTTCTAGAAATGTTCTTCATATAAACCTAAGCAAAAAATAGCCACAGGATTTTAAATATATTAAGACTCAAGTTAAACACACACACAGACACATAAAGACACACACACACAATACCTGGAGAGTTTAGTATGCATCATCCACTACATGACCTCTAATAACTGTTTGTTGCTGCCGTGGTCACTAAACTGCTGAGGCACCGTGATACAGTGTCGCTTATTAAAAACTCTTGTGTGCACACTGGGAGAAAACGACTTGTTTATGACGCGGCACCAAAGAGGAAGTGCTGCTTATAGAAGCTGGGATGTCAACATTTCCGTGCGTCTTATTTTCCCGCTTTCATAAAGTCTGTCAGAGGAACGAAAACTTCCGTCTAACTAGGTTGCTGCACAGATCTAGGAAATATAGCGTCAACATATTCCAAACTGAGCGCCTATTTATAACCAGATAAGAAGCCATTTTCTAAACACACTACATCCAGTGTCACCACGTGGATGTTAAAGAAGGCATCTTGTTTGTTTTCCTTTGCTGTACACAGTGTCATGTCAGGCCTTGGGAACCTGTCAGATATTCAGCTTGTAGTCACTTTAGAAAGGCTGAGCGGAGAGTCTCTGGGGAATCACCCCAGTCTCCCCATCTCCCCCACCCCATGTCAGCAGCCACGAACAAAGCCGCCATAGTCAATTCTCCTAATTTCACTGCAGCCTGTCGAAATCCTGTTCTCCTTTTCTCCTGCTCTTCAACAAGTACTTTATGCTGGGATCAGTCAGGTCTGAGTCGCCCACAAAAACCCGAGGCTCTCGCTTCATCGTCTTTCAGCACCGGGTGTGACACTCCCCAACTCCCTGCCATTCAGACGCCTGCACCATGCAATTTGTTTCCATTTGTCAAACAGCAGTATATCCATCACAAAAGAAAATGCTGGCACAACAGAAAGTTTGCGAGGAATAAAAAAAAACAAAAAAACAACAACAACAAAAAAACACATTGTCTCCTTGACCAAAACTGGGCCCCGCGACTACTTTATTTATTGGGCCGCAACAAAACGACCCGAAACAATTTACACCACCTTCACTTGTTGTAAACACTTTTCAAATTGTTCCGCTCTCAACCGACAATAAAGCAGCGTTCCCTGAATGGAGCAGGTATCACGTCCTCAAATCGGCATCACTTTTCCCTTAAAGTGCGGACGCTACAGCTTGAATTCATCATCTCATTCACTCGCTGCCTCCACATTGTGCTGACTCCTCTTTTCTGTTTTATTTCTTTCGGGATTAAACTTCATTGTGTCGGACAGCCAGGTTTCTCAGACACTTATTTATTGAAGCTATATCAGCGCTACTGCTATTTCGCACACCTATTCAGACGCGCCTTAAAATGGCAGCATTATTGGGCAACGCGGGAAGGTATGCGGTTAATAATACTTATTGTGTAAACTTTGTTGTCACCATTCTTGTGTGGGTTGTTATCGAGGGGTGGAGGGGGGGGCAGAGAGGATATATGCTGACTGTGATGTAGATAGCGCCATGAGTATTCCTATTGTGGCAGCTGCCGGGTGGTGCCGTCCCTGATAGGGTTTCATATGCTGTCAGTGCTGCGTCAGGTGCATTAGCACCTCAGAGACCCATGATGCTCCAGCTGCTATGTGCCTGTGTCTCCCAGGGCCCTGGCCGCCAGCCTGACACCCGACACAAAGTAATCACAGATCAGAGCATTTAATCACTGAAACAAGCACTCCAGAGGACCCCACTGTCAATATCCCACTCTCTCATTATCTGTTTGGATTGCACATCCACACTGTCAGATAAACAGAGTGGAAAATTAAGATTAAAAATATGGTAATTTCATTTCAGGCAGCAGGCTCCCCTCACTGGCCCATTATGCTATTGATTACCTCTGAATTCAATTTCTCTTTTCAATGTAAACTTTAATCTATTCGCAAGCCAACAATCCAAATCTCGAGGGGCTATTTGAGAGTAAGTAACCATTTAATACGACGCTGGCTGAAGATTCAGTGGCTTTAATGAATTGTGTAAATCACTCAGCGTTTAAAGGCACTGATGTCCTGCAGTTCACTGCCCAGATCTAGGCCTGGTTAAATACTGCCTTTTATATCCAGCTAAGTGTTTTCACTGACAGCCACCCCCGAATGTGTAATCGCCCACTCAGCTCTTGTCAATATGAGGGCGAATTACACAGCCCCTTATATTGTAATTAGGATTTAATCATCATATTACGCCACCGACCAGTTAGAATAAGGGTGTAAATAGCTGCACCACTTTACCGCCATGGAACTCATTTTTAAAATCAATTGACTCAACATAATGACACGGTTGTTTTCCTAACCACATACCAGCATGTGGCGTCGTGGTTAAGACAAGCTGTAATCACTGACCTGCAACAAAAACACACACACACACACACACACACACACACACACACACACACACACACACACACACCATTCAGACAACCAAATAAAGGATGAGCAATAGTAAGAGGAAATGGTCAGTAAGTCAGTGAAACAGGAAACAACAGTGTTTTGTTGTTTGTTTAAAATGAGGACAGCGCTGAAACATTAAAATGACTGTTTTTTTTTTTATTATGTGCAATTCAATTTTGATCTCCTTTACAATCGTGGTGAAAAATTCACATTCACATGTAAACAATTCAATACTGAGCTCTATGGAGTCGTATTTTAATAAATGTGCTTCGTTAACACAGCAACAGCAGCAAGTTCATCAAACGAGTAAAGTAGGAAAGTTAATTTGACGCAGTGTAACTGCCATTAAATGGCACTTTCCACTCTAACTCCAGAAACCACTATAGTAAAAAGTGCAGCGAGACTCCTCAATAAAAAACGTGCAATTACAAAGAATCAATAGTTGGATTAAGGCACAATGTGTTTCCTCTCGAATTGTGAAGCATTTTGGAAATTACAAAATAGTCTTAGTCCTGCAAAGCAATCCTTTATAAGAATAATTTTTTTTCACAACTAATTTATCTCACTGGGGGTAAACACAGCCAGCGTCTGCACCAGTGCAGCACTAAAGCTACCGGAGAGGCTCGAACACACATAAACACACAAACACATAAACAATGTCGAGTGTAATCAATAAACAGCCATGCAGTAATATACTGTCAATAAAGGCACAGTCTGCCTAAGCCTCGTTTGTGTCTCTCGTTTCTGTTCCAGACCAAAGAGCTACGACAACACAAACGCCACAACACAAACGACAACTACATCTGCTGGAAGTCCAAAAGGAACCCAGTGTATCTGGCAAAGGATTTGGTCGCTGCCAGGCCACAGCGACTCTCCAAATCGTCAAAGAGACGTCTCGAAGATGACGCAGGTGTCCTCGGCACAGCGAGCATCCGTCACTCGCTTCTTGCTCGCGTGAACCTGGAAGTGCATCAGGAAAGCAGCGTCACACAGTGCGCACTCACAGTCCAATCTAGGCTACGACCTGCTGCGGTTCGTTTTAGGACAGACCCCGTCAGAGCCGCATGAAGCAAAAGCGACTTATTCATCCCTTTGAACAAATGTGAAATTCAAGGGAGAAACTATCAGAGATAATCACAGAAATGATTTGTTTTTCCTAAGCCGAGCCGTGCGATCATACTTGAAAAAAAAAACAGCCTTGAACAATATCAGCCTCTGCAAAATGCTTGACTTATGTATACAATGAGGTTCAGGCAGACCAAAGATTTCAATAACACAAAGTTTGTGAAGAAGAGGCAAAACATGTGAAAACAGGTTGGGCACGACCATACAGATATAACCGTCTCCTAGGAGATTCGCTTTCAACATGGACAAAGGAGCAGGAGGTTGATATCAGATTATTGAATGTATTTAAACCTTGACTGACAACTATAGAAACTTGACACACAACATGTGGACCATCTCAGTATTTAATAAGTGGTGCTAGACAGTTATGGATGCGAACGGTAATCTGATCTAAGGAGAGCACCACACAATAAAGAAAGGAAAACGTAAGGGCCCGAACAATGTCACTACCAATCCGCCAGTGTGCGGGGTAAGACGATACCAAATAATACCACAGTGTGCTGAGTCTTTGAAATCAGTATTTTACTCATTTCACTCCTCTGGCTGAGAAGATACAGTTCCGCTGATAAATTTGTGCGAGGGACAGAGAGAAAATGAAATGATGCCTAGTTTTTCTTATTTCACAAAGACCTGTTTGAAGTTGCAATATGGTATCTGCGGTCCCAGACAGATGCACACAAAATGGAATTGAACAATGAATAGCCGGCTCTTATCAGTTCAGTGTTCAGAGGGGGAAATACATCACAAATGAATTTCACAGGGAAAAAAAAAAAAAAAAAAAAAAAAATATATATATATATATATATATATATATGGACATTCTCTATTACAGTAATCCCCATAGAAAGTTTATCCCAAATCGCGATGAAGTTAAACCCAATATTTCAGAACAGATATACGGCGAAGAAAGCTGCTTTTCTAGAATCATCGCTAAAATGATCTCAAAATTACATTATGAGGGGAAAAAAAGATTACACAGAGAGTTTCCGAGATAAAATTGGGAGGATGTAAATCTACAAAGGGACAATTTCTCCCTGAAATTAATGCTACGTCGTCTCAATGCTGCAAGTCGGTACTTTAAATTAAGATGGTAATCAAGTGTCTGCGCATTGTCAGGGTTATGCACATCTTCTGCTGCTTAACTGTATTATTTTGGAGGCCGGCAACGAAGCCTGGAGTTAAGGGGAGAGTCTGGGATTAGTGTGCCAGGACTGGGCTCCCGTCCCGGGGACTGAGGTGGGCGTGGTTACCTGTTTGGCTGCGTGCAGCAGTGAGGCGGCCTCAGCTCTGCCTGTCTGTTGAACCATCTGGTAAAAAAGCCCATCCTGGTTCTGCAGCAGCACATATGGCTCATCATACTCCTGGATCCTGCCAGCATCCAGAACCTGCAATCACACACACAATGCTGGGTGGGTCCATGCGCGAGAGAGAGAGAGAGAGATACAGAGTGAAAGAGAGAGAGACGCCTCCTGTATACTTTACAGCCAAGAAAACAGACGTTTCAGCTCTTTCACTGCTGAGTGGTACATGCAGACAGCGCAGGGTGAATGGGGAAACAGTACTTCTCCGCACTTCTCAACCAACCATTTTCCAAATGACTCATGCAACAACAAGCACCGTGGCCCGTTTCTGCGCGACAACAAGCGTAAACCCGCCAACAGAGTGAACGTCAACTACGCTGACTCGGACGGACTGAAGATCACCCATTGATCCGTGTGTTTATGTTGGCGTTTCACCGGCTCAGGGGTGGTCCTCAGGCCAAATCCAACAATCACACCTTTAAGACACTGTCGTGAATCACCATCATTTCTGCATCGCCCGCCGCCGTCCGTGCTCTGTAACGCAAATAAAAGATGGTGCCAGTTCAGGCAGTTGGAAAAGACTGCAATTATATCGCAGACAAATTTTGACAAGCTCTGTCCCTTCACTGCGGTAATGAGCAGTTTGTCGTCATTAGGGGGTGTTTATTATGAGAGGGTGACGTCTGCGGTGGCCGTTATAACCAGCCGTGTGGGAGCAGGATTATCAGGAGATATATTTTTGCGCCCTGGACAATATTCTCCATCTGAATGTGTCACAGTTTAAGACCTGGCGAAGACAACTCAGCTGAGTCCCATCTTAGCCCTCTTGAAGCAGGTGGCGATCTCGGGGCATTTAACGCCGGTGCAGGTGTGAAACAGTCCCCGCTGTGCGATATTTAACTTTTCCCAGCGACCCCCTCGGTGACCTCGCAGCCACCAGCTCTTGCCCCGTCCTCCACAGACGCTTAACAAATGTTGCCACAAATGGCGCTAATTGGCACCTCTGCAGGCAGCAGCAGGAAAGGGCCAGAGAGCAAGTGGCACGAGCTCGGGCCCAACGAGAGGCAACGCTGCGAGGGAGAAATCAGCCCAGCTGTTGCAAAAAAAAAAAAAAAAGCAAGTGAATTAAAAGTGTACGCGTTGTAGTATGCCTCGGACAATTACACAATAAGTTGTTTATACGCACTGACTCTCAGGTGTGTTTAATGGACGATGGTGTATGGGAATAGAAGGCATGACATCATGAAAACACACCAATGTCAGAGACTGTCTTAAAGTTGGGTTGCACTCATTTATGCTCATTAACGCTGAGCACTGCAGGGTCGTTCACGATAATGAGCGCGGTGCAGTGGAAATTTCCGTACTCACCAGTATTCTGTCACAGTCAATGATAGTGTTGAGCCTGTGAGCGATGGTGAGGACAGTACACTCCTGAAACTTGTCCCGGATAGTCCGCTGGATGAGGCTGTCAGTTCTAAGGAAAAGGAAACACAACACCTCAGCACACACACAAAAAAAAAAACCTCTCTTCCTAAAGAGCCTGGGGCAGGGATTTTACTCAGCACAGAACAATGGCTCATCAGCAGTGAGGTATGTGCAGTGGTGGGCATGAAAATAAAGGATGTGACAGGTCCCCGAGCTGACAAAGAGAGATTCCGTTTATTCCCACTTATGAGTTCGTCTTAGATTATAACCATTTCTGATTATCTTCCGTGGTGACAGCAAAATATTTTGCTTTTCAGAAGTCACAATGGTGTTATTGTTTCCTGTAGGATTTAAGACCTGTTTACCGCATGAATGTTCTTTCATTCAAAGTCACTGAGGAGCATTGGACAGATAGACTCTTGGGGGAAAAGTAGTTATATAATGATAATAAGCCAGATGCAAATGCTAACAATCAAATTACACCATTAAAACAATAAAGGGAGACGTACTGTTATATATAAGAAGCAGAAGTACTAATCCAGATATAAATTAGCATCTAGTAAAGAAGTAACGTGAGAAACTAACCTCTAACACTGTAAATTACTTCTGTCTATGCACCCAATTGTCCCCTGACCTTGGGTCCACATTGGCCGTGGCCTCATCAATAATGAGGATGTGGTTTTTGCGGAGGATGGCACGGGCCAAACACACCAGCTGCCTCTGGCCCACACTGAAGTTAGAGCCCGACTCCGTCAGCACCGTCTCCAGCTTATTGGGCAGCTCCTCCACCACGGCCTTCATCTGCACCTGCGGAGAGCGAGAGCAGAGCCCCGACCCTTCATTACTCCAGCATAAAGGCTTCCTGCTGGGATGTCTTTAAAGAGCCATCCAAACACACCCATTAACCGCCTGGCACAATGCAGGGCCAGGTCCACTGATGACCTTGGCCGGTGCTCTCTTGTGACCAGCCTCTAGCTTTAATCCAGGCCACCAAACCCATTCAGAGGCAGGACCAGGAGCCGAAGCCCTTCACTGTGGGGGGAGCCTTCATCCTGGTTGGCCTGACTGCCCAAACACATCTCCCCCAGCACTTTCAATGGTTCCCAGTTACAAGCCGCACATTGAGCTGGGCCCCATGGCCCTAATGGGATTTCCCCCCATGACTTGTGGCGAGCAGGGAGGCTGAATGGCAGCATTGTACAGGGGGACAGAGGGATCCCCCCTGGGCTGGCGAGGGGGAATCATTCAGAGCCACGCTGGAGTACCTCTTGGAGTGCATTCCACAGGTCCTCATCTGTGTGCTGCCTGAAAGGGTCCAGATTCTTCCTCATGGTGCCCGTGAAGAGAACCGGGTCCTGCGGATAAATGGATATAGAAAGAGAAGGCCGTGGCCAGTTAAGATAATGACAAGGGGGACGACATATGAAAGGGTTAAGGCAGGCTTCATAGAGCGCCGCTCGTCAATGTGTGAGGGGAAGATGTTAACAATGGGCTTGCTACACTCAGGAGCTCCATTCAATGCCCCAAGCAACTATTCTCGAATAAGTTGATCTTTTTACTTGGGGAAAAGCGAAGCTTGTGCGCTGATGTTGGTGGAGAATAGCCGTTTGAGGTTGCCTGACTATGTGACGCACAAAAAAAACATGCCATCGAATCACTGTTGCCACACAAAGAATTTCATACATACATACATACTCAGAGCGTCTAACAAAACACATCTGAGAACAGGAGTTAGTGCATCGTTTGATCACCCGCAGGTAGGGGCCAACCTCAGATCTCCGACACCTGTGGGTTTCTGTGGTATATACTTATGCCGAACCGCACACCTGTATCAAGGCTGAGCCACACGGCCATCTTTAAGCGAGCGGATAAAGCTCTTTATTACAGAGCAGGGAAAAGCGACTGCGCCTACAGGCCCCGGCCCAACACGCCACTCTGTTTATGGTGAACCTGAGAAACAGGAGCAAGATGGTGAAGAGATTTCCTGAACGTTTACACAAGGGTTGTTATACAGAAACACATAAACGGTTATGATGAGAACTCGACACAGTATATCACAGCAATTGTGGTGACGCGGCAGCAAGGAACACTCCATAACAAAAACCGATAGGCTTTCACTGCATCCTCATCCCGGGCGAGGCGATGCGATAACTCCAGCTTACCCGAGATATGAATCTGACCTCAAATCATGACGGTTAATGTTCACCTGGTACCCTCTGAGATTAGAGCGGGAGTAAAGAGTAAAGCACACAATGGGTCTAAAGGGTTCAGCGTCCTGCATTAAGATGACAGAACTACTAGTGTGAGTGTGACTCACTATCCACACCTCTATCTCTACTCCCACACAGGCCAAAGCTGCTGCTGTGACAGCAGTTCAGAGAAAAAGTGCAACACGCGTTCATGAGCGTAAGACACACACACACACACACACAAACACACACACACAGTTTTCAGGACTTTATCCGTGCGACCCGTGTCTTCAAAAACGTTCCACCTCTTACTTCCAATGAGCTTCTCCCTCCGTCACCAGAAATACCGCCTTGTCATTGAGCCAGCTGAAGTCCCAATTCAAACTAGTTTTGTGACACTCTTTAATTGAGGATTCAACGTTCGGTCGGGGGAAAAAAGTGCTCTCAAGCACAGCATTCCATAGAATGATTATGTGCTCCACCAAGTCAAAGCCCTCTGTTTGCGACAGAATTCATTTTTTAGCCAGTTATTCCCGAGAATTCAATAGAAAAAATGAAATGGATCCTTTTTTTTTTGACGCTACACGCTAACAAAAGCTTATCATAATCAAATCTGTGGGTAGCAAATGACGTAACTCCCCCACTAGCAATGTTTAGCATACGTATCATTCTCAAAATTCCACACGGGAAAAAAAAAGTAAAGCACCTGGTAATTTACAGCCCCCCACACACACACACACACACACACACATACACACATACACAGGAAAAGCTGACTGGATATCACTTTATCTCTGACGCCTGGTGGAATAAAAAGGCTTTCAAATGAATTTGTATGAACGCAGGAGACTTCTCTTTCTATACGTTTGTAAATGTAGCAGCACGGCACAGACAAACTCGACTCGTCTGAATGCCGACTCGGCTTTACGTCGTGAACACGCCATATGGTGTGCGATACAGATTGGCGTGCAGTCTCATTCCCTTCCTTGCCACCCTGTGCAACTCTCCCTTAAGGACACACAGGCAGAGTCAACAAAATCACATCAAACACGCATCGCATCCATCTTAAACTAGTTTGGACCCGGACGTTCAACTTTATCTTAAGTAGTAAAAAAAATTAAAAATTAAAAAAAACCGCCAAGAACCTATCAAATAAATCCACAGCAAACACATTAATGGAAGTGTTTTGGGCGTCTTGGCGACAATGTTTCCAGACTTGGACTAAGTGAAGGTGTACAAGGGGACTGTGACTGCGAGGATGGGGGAGACTTCATCTAAGCAGCTTTCCCATGTTTGGGGGGTAGAGGGCTAATCCTCTGTCAGGGATGGGGGGGGACTGCTCTCTTCACATTACAGGCCGTGGGAGTCTTCTCCCTTCCCTTCACTCTGCTGACACTCACCCGTAGGCTGGCATTTTCTTAATGCCGTATCAGTTTCAACGAGCGGAAATAAAGTTAAACTGTCTCAAGGCGTCCGTTTGTCTCACTTTCAGAAATCCCCTCAGTGATGACTGCAATTCTCCTCACTTGTTTTAGCTCTTTGAAAAGCCAGGAGAGGAAGAACAGCCAAAGCACGAGGGTCTCCGGTACCGTGTGTGTTCATGTGACGTTTCTGACATGTTTCTAGCATCAGACACAACAGGAGCTTAAAGCAGATGTCGAGGCAGAAGTCCGGCGGTTTGAGAAAATGACTAAGACCTTAAAAGAGTGACATCGGACATCTTTTCTTTTCAAGAAGAATCACCTGTGGTATTATGGACATTTTCTGGCGCAGAGTGTGAAGACCAATACTGGAGGTCGGGATACCGTCGATCCATATTCTTCCCTCTGGTTCCGCCAGCCGGAACAAGGCAGCGATCAGGGAACTTTTACCGGCACCAGTGCGTCCGACGATGCCGACCTACATCAAAGACATGAGCGTTATTCATAAAAATAAAAAAAGTCAAACGCTTTACAAAAAGATCTATTTATTATTGATGATCCTCAATCATTAATAATGGACCACGGCACTGATTCGTATGGTTAACCATGTGTTAAAACACCTTAAACGTGGAATTAAAATCACGCTAATGGAAAACCTATCTGTTGTGCACTGTCGTGATATTTTACTTTAAATTCTGTTAAGAATCAGTGTGAATCAATGATAAAAAGGACTCAGATTCAATATGTAGAAATAGATAAACAGAAATGGTCTCACACTGCTGCCTGTCCATATACAGGCCTGTTAAATGCCACTAAACTGCCAATGGGCAAACCTTTGTTTACGCAAACGATTACTAACCACATAGCTCGCACAACAAAGACCCACCATGCTCATAACATGCAAATACACAAAGAGGATGCAGTGCACCTCTCACACAGTTTTTAACCCGCTCGGCCAGTTAATCATTTTGTATGTCTTTAATTAAAGTGCTATATGGAGAAATGTTCTCAGTAGCACGTAGCACAGACTTTTCTGATCTGATCCAAAGAGAAAAGGAAATAAATACTGACTCCTAGTCTCAAGCTGCAATATAATAATGCCACGCTACTTCCTGGTCGGCAGTGAATGAAGAGGTCACCGAAGGCCGTTTCGACAAATGTCAAACATCTGAAACGTTACACAGAATGAATGAGTCACTTCCCTCTGTGTTCACTGATTAAACTATTAGTTCGAGCTTTTCACAGGCTACCACTTCATCTTATTTCACACAAACCCATAATGGTGTCAAAGTTCACTTAGGAATTGTTCCAGGAAATGAAATATAAAAGTCAGGACTGTGCATTATTGAGTTGGATATTTTTCGAGTCATGGAGATAAATCTTATGGCCTCTGTGAGCTATTTCTTTCAAAACAACGAAGGGTCAAGTGAGACGTCGTGGCAAGTTGTATGCTTTTATATGATAATGTTCTTATATTTCATAGTGCATCTTGTACTGTAGGTGGCAGGTGCAGGTTTCCCTTGTGAAAGGGCATCAGGGGAACTGTCATGATGCACAAAGCCTTTCACCCCCATGGCATGCTGCAGAGATCCCTCCCATGGGCTGCCAGAGCCAGGGGCTCTACACTTATCAGCCCATCCATTGTGAAATCAGCCGCCCTGGCCAACCATAGCCATGCAAAATACACCCCCAACATTAAACACAATTTCAATCATCCTCAACCATCTCCCTCTGCCTTCCTCTCTCCCTCTCTTTCTCCGCTTCTCTACCCTGGCTTTCTCTCTCTCTCTCTCTCTCTCTCTCTCTCTGTAGTGAATAAACTGTTGTCACCATCAGGTAGCTCAAAATGCAAATTGGGAACAAATGGATCCACTTGAACAGTCTTAATTACATGATATGTATTCCATGAATCACAAATGGTATAGTCCTCAAAGTTCAGCGGCACAATATCCCGTCCCTTTAATAATTGATTTGAAAATAATGCCACATAATGGATCGTCGCAAAACGCCCTCTACACCGGCTGCATATCGAGCCAAGTCATGGACTGTGCACACCACTACGCATGCACAGGTGGGAATAAAGACAAGGACCTTCTCTCTGGATGCGAAGACAACAGTCAGGTTCTTTAGGACCAAAGGTTCGCTGGCACTGTAAGAGAAGTTGACTCTGTCAAAGGTGATGGAGCCTTTCTTGGGCCAGTCACGTGGAGGTCGTTTGTCAGTCTCCCAAGGCGCTTCGCTCTCCAGCTCTGCATACTCCAACACCCTCTCCACCGACGTCATCTGACATAAACAACACATAGTTACTGACACATTTTATATATACCGGTATATACAACTATATATATATATATACATATATATATATATAAAATACAATATTTAAAAAATAATGACACCTAGAACAGGAACTATATATATATATATATATATATATATATATATATATATATATAGAGAGAGAGAGAGAGAGAGAGAGAGAGAGAGAGAGCGATAGATAGAGTGGATTTCAGATAATTAATCATAAAATGAATGGATTGATGGGTAAATAATTCATAGTTTTATTGATGTCCCCACAGAATACAGTGTGGCAAGAAAACCCTAACCCTTAACCCTAACCCTTTGGAAATATTAGCATTGCTCAAAGGTACTAAAACTAGGATCAAGTACCCCCCAAACATTATTCATACATTCACAGTGTAGGCTGGCAAAACTATGTAAGTCCCAAGGCTACTGTCACGCCAGTTAGCAAGCCAGGAGTCCAGTCAATGAAACATGGCTGAGCGTGTGGGTTAAATTTGGAGATTGATCAGAATTGTTGGGGTGTTGTTTACTTATGCACACTGTGTTTATGCACAATCCTGACTTTGATTCATTTTTATGATCAGTAACAGAAAAGCAGCTCCCTCCTACACGTTTCACACAGTTCTTCTCGCAGCTGTCGCCAAGTGTTCACGTGCACATCTACTCACCATGTTCTCAACCTCTGCACTTTGTCTGACACCCCACTGAAACATGCCTGTGAGTGTAACAGCATACGACAGAGCCAGACCCACTGCACCAGGCTCCAACCCTGTAAAAACACACACATGCAGTCACACAAAAATGTCTCATGTATCAATGATGTGTCATATGTTTTATCGTAAAACATAAAAAACCCATACGTTACCATCCCGGAGGTAAAGACAGCCAAAAGCAGTAATGGTGACAAAAATGGAACAGATTCCATCCAGACGCACAGCAAACCAGCGAGAGGTGGTCAGGAACAAGAACCAGGCTTCTGTTAACAACAACCATACAGGTCACATTATACACATGATCACTCTGATCTGTGACTAAATGGACAAAAGATAGCATCCTTAGTTTTAATTAATAATCGTCGCTCGCCTGAGTGAAGGTCCTGACATTCATCAAACATTTGCTGAAACCTCTGCTGAACCTTGAAGGCTCGTATTGTGCTCAGGCCTTGGAGAGA
This sequence comes from Trinectes maculatus, assembly GCA_016785345.1. Lineage (NCBI taxonomy): Eukaryota > Metazoa > Chordata > Actinopteri > Pleuronectiformes > Achiridae > Trinectes > Trinectes maculatus. The sequence continues at coordinate 54,051 of JAFBJQ010005205.1, forward strand.
AGAAGAAAGGTGCGAGAAGACTGGACTTCGAGCTGAAGAGAAGAGAAGAAGAAACACATACAGACCAATGTCAACCATCTGCTGATGTCTGAACATACATGCATCTTTAAAATCAGCTAAAATCAGCAATCTATGGAACTACTACCTTTTTTAACACTAAGGACATTTTTTAAAAAAAACTTTAACTACTATTTTTTTTCTGTAAACATGCATATGCAAACAGCATATTTGGTTCCATGCATTATGTGTTTGTGTGTGTGTACAGCATATATATATATATATATATATATATATATATATAAAAAACAGCACATATACATATATATATATATATATATATATATATATATATGTATACCACTGAAGCCAGTCAGGGTTAATTGAGGGTTGCAGTTGAGTGGGCTTTCAAATGTTTTTGTCAGTTTTTACAAAACCACAGACAAAACCTAAATGATGCCTCTGAAGTCTTTATTGCACTTTTGTTCTTTTTCATGATGTAACAAGTTGGCCAATTTGCAGTTGGGCTCTCAGCCCAGAATAAAATAGATAACAAAAGCCTGCAATAGCCTAGTCATGCACACTTGGCATTTTTTCCATTGTGTGTGATGTCATGAACTCCCGTCACTTGAGGAAACTGCGTGTGGCCGAGCCATAGGCTGCCACCACCTTTGGCCTTTATGCTAATGACCACAGCTTTCTTCAATGCTCTGTTAGCATTCCTGTGGTCTGCTTTTGTCTTTTGGCTCACATGGACATGTCCATACCCCCACACCATAAACAAAACCAAAAAATTTACTAGTGGACTCCAGGCGCTTGATGTCCCTGGAGGTTCGCAGGAAGTAGCGTCTCAGAAACAGGAAAACACCAAGAAGGGGAACAATAGGAATAAGGATCCAGGGGATGATGATTGCCGCTACTGCGACCACTCCGATGACTTGGAGAAAAACCTGGAACAGGAGGAGAGATGTGAGCACAATGTTAATTAGAAACACAACCAAAAGGTCCAGTGCCGCTGTGTGGGCCACCCCTGAACAAGAGAAACTTTTCAGCTCCATTTGTGTGAGACCAAAACGGGCACGCAGTACTGCAACAGCAGGTTGTGTGGCCGAGCTTATGCGACTCACAGTGTGAAAGGAAAACGATCGCAGCACTAATTCTCACTTAGTAACAGGTGAGAATTTACCACTTGGCCAATGCAGCTCATATCCCCGGCTCCCCTGGGCTTTCCCTTCAACACTTCTGGCTGGTACGCCTCCCTGGCAGAGCAGCCAGCCAGCAGGCATGGCCACAGTGACTGGCAAAGGGCTCTGGGAACCACACTGGGTGTCTGATACATCGCGCCTGAACCGCACAGGCCTCAACAACACAATGAGTCATCACCTGTCTTAGTGGCTCTGTGACACATCTACACCAGGATACCAGAGCCGTCTAAACACGACTGAAGCCAGTGAAACTGACGACAGCGAAGTGTCGTCACACACACACACACACACACACTTATATATTTATACGACTCAAAATGTAGTTAAACTTAAACCTGCGGTGCATAAGGCCAATCCTTCCTAACTGAGAGCTAAACTCTGTTACATATTTCATATTCAATTGGATGATAGACGATAAGATTGAAGCCTCACACCCTGAAATTAGACACATCCTAAGAAATGAATCAGAGGACATGGAGATTAGGATCGCGAGGTTACCTTCAGTGGTCTCGAGCCCCCGACTAGCCCCGAGAGATGAAAATTTAATTTTGCACCTTAATTACAGATGCTATCTGCCACTTAGACACACATTTAAGCATGATCACTTTCGGTGTAGTTTTACGACGAAAAAGCCACTCAATCCCATTTGCCGTTCAGATAAGGGGGTATTACGAGTCCAACCATTGCCATAGTGGAGCCGCCACAATCAAACAGCGAGTGGGAGCTACTGAGCACAACTGATCCCAAGAATTTCACAGTACATAAGTTTCAATCTTAGTCGTGATGGAAGTCTACCAGACTGCAAAGTGAGATGGTGGCACACGGGCCATTACAGCATATTATCCAGGCTCCCCTTGAGGGGTACAAATATTAACTGAACGCGTCTTATCGTACTGTTTCTCCTTCAGTCTCCCGCTGCTGGTGGGTGACACGGTGACACTCCTTATTCATGTTTGCTGGCTGGTTAATTTGAATTCTAATTGGGCCCATGTCAGCAGGGGCCACGGAGGTCCGAACGAGGACTTGCTTATCTGACAGCGGGGTCATCTGAGGGGAGAGAGGAGGAGCAGGAACCATTAGATAGGAGTCTTGCCTCCTCCTGCTCCCCGGGGCCCCCGTCGCCAAGGCCCTGTTTGATGTGATCCATTTGCGTGGTCTGGCGGTTATCATGTCAGCATCGGGAACACCGTGGCCCCCACCCACACTACACACTGATGACTCCCGATAAATGGTTTCACCCCCTCGGACCACATCCATATCTCCGATGAGAGCGCGCAGGAACAGAAAACTCCCAAAGCCACATCCCGCTGCACATCAGTGTGGATAAAAGGATGAAAGGTTTTGTATACAAACGGTTTAAATAAAGAATTACCACTAATTGCTCTTTAGCGAGAAAAGAAAGCCACCGCACGCATGCGATTCAGTCATTCAGGCAGAGTGGGCGCGCTGCCTCTGTCTGAGGACCATTCAAATCTCTGCTGACCCCGATTGCTTTATCGACTCCATGATTGTATCAGCTCTTTGATGTCCGAATAAACGCAGTAAATTGAAGTTAATTGCCATATTTGTGTTCAGCAATGATAGCAACCGTTGTTCCACAGCAGAAAATAAACACTTCCCTTTAATTAAACATCCCTCTGGACACTGGGAATCAGTGCAGTTTTTTTTTTGTTTTTTTTTTTACAACCCCTTGTTTTCATCCTCCCTTTATTTACTGTTAGTGTGCAATATCTGCCACTGGGAAAAACGTGCAAACAAAACAGGAAGTGAGGGGAATGCATGGTGAAGATAAATCCTCAAAAGAGGTCCTCTGTCACTGCTGGAATTTTTTTCGCTGTTGTTTTTTTCATTCCACACTTTCCGTGACAGAGCCGCACAAATAAGTTGCAAGGGTCAGTGGTACTGAAACAAAACAGGCCCGTTCCACTTGGGCTGTGGAACAATAGAAGTGACCTGGTCCATTCTGCACCGTCTTAGGGCTTTATTTTAGCATTAAACGCCGAGATGCTGTGGCCTTTCTTTGGGAGAAGTGACTGTGGACACCTCCTTCACATTTCCCCTCTCTGGACTATTTTCACTTCATAAAGCTGCAGTCAATGTGTTTTGTGTGCGGTGAGGAGGGTCTGACACATACTGCGGTGGTCTCAGTCGCTGTCGACATTGGTGGCTCGAGTAGTCCGAGGATTAGGCCTTTGTGTGGCGTGAAAAGGTAAAAGAAGTCACTTATTTGGGCTCAGTCAAGCTGCTGATTTCCAACCCCATTTTGGAAATAAGAGAAAGGCTTTGAAATGCAGCCCCCCCCCCTACTATAAATCACCAGTGTCCAGCAAACTCATTCATTCAGCCACTGCTCTTTTCTCTTTCTCTCTTCATCTTGATAACAACACACAAAAAAAACGCTTTTTTCAGGAAAACAGCAATTCACACACATACAAAAGTCGCGCAACAGAAGGCGCAGGACTCATGATCCCCGTCATATTGACATCAGGCGAGACGGAGACTTTGTTATGTAAGTTCCCAGGCTCAGACGACCTCAGGCCTGGCCTGTGGATCTGAGTCAGAGCAGCTGAGGTGTTGGACCGCAGCACCGCACAAGACCACACATACACACACTGGAAGCTTTTGCTGGCCGGTGCTCGCCATCAAATGACCATATTGTGTGAGGTATTGCTGAGTGGCTGGTTAAGCGCACACACGCATACGCACACATACACAATGTTGTTTTCCTGCATTGTGGTTTACACTTGCGCTAATTTGATGGATGAGCGACGACCGTTAGTTTTTGTCCGAGGTTCTCTTCTCACCTTTCGGTGTCACTTCTGTGTTTTTCCACCTTGTGTCCAACGACAATGGCGCTGTCATAAAACAATGGTCAAAGGGGATTTATGGCACAGCCTATATATTTCCACACGGGAGCGTCTTCTGTGTTTCTCAGGCTTAACCTGTGTCATGCCTGGAGCCAGTGCATTCTTCACCTCCTCTGTCACCGGCGTGGTAAAGAAGCAGAGAAAGCCGGTGAAATCCCATCCTACAGCACTCACGGTTACGTCAGCAGTTCTCATATCCCACAAAGCCACTGAAGAGGACTGACACACAATGTGCCACAATGCACAGCCTCACACAATCCACCCGCCAGTGTTCTTAGATAATGGCCATCTTTCTATGTTTGTGTGCCATCTGTGCTGGGCTTGTACCCGCGCCGGCACGAACGCCCTCTTTACTCCACCGACGCAAAAAACGATTTTGTCTCTCGTGATGTTTTACTCCTGTAGTTTTAACACATGATTTATGAGTACGCGTCTACGTGATGGCGACGCCGGCGAAGCAGGTGAAGCCTCATTACCAAACGAAACCAGTTGACAGCTGGTGTCAAAAGTATGAATGACAAACCGAATTTGCGTGGATGGTTAAGAAGACCTATGGATGTAGCTGCGGACCCCACTGTTAGTGGTGCGACTCGGTCAAGAGCCTTCACACAAAATCCTCCACTGAAAGACCCCTGTCCTCACCCCGTATTGTCTCGCCCTCCTCCTCCGCGCCCTCTGTGAAAATAGAGGCAACCCGGGATTTAAAGGTCAAGTCCAAACAAAAGCTGACAGTCCCAAAAGCCTGAGGTGTTTTTAATTGACATTTCTGTCTTTGTCCCCTGACCATAAAGAGAGGGGGGAAAGAGACCCCCTTTTCTCCCCCAATATACTAAATTACTACTAAATGAGACCTGTGGAAAAATTGGGCTCTGGGCTTTAACCAGGTTCACCCAGGTTGAGGGAATCCCCTTGTTAGTTGGGTGTGGGGCCAGTGCTGAGAGGCTGTGAAGTGCTTACTCCACCAGAAAGGAGGAAGCTCTGGTGCAAATCCCCACACAGAGGCTGGCTCTCCCCACGGGGAGAGATAAACCAGTTAGGTCATTGTTTATGAAGTTTCACTTTATTCCCCACTGACAACCATTTCAACGACGACTGGAGGAAACTGTCCTCCGCGAGTGGACAACAATGGTCGGGATGAGGGGCTTTTTTTTCGCCGCAGCTCACGCTTTGATAAAAAAAAGAAGGGTGAAAAATCGCCCTTCCTGAAAGCATTAGAGTCCGCCCCATGAAAGACACCTGCAAACAAGAGCCAAAAGCAGCACAAACAAAAGTGGTTTTGTCCAGAAGATACCACCTTTGTCCACGGCCACAATCACCTCCCACTTTCAGCTCCAGCACATGACGGGCAGGAACAAAAACCACATGACAACGCCGAGACTTACTTGAACGCAGTTTGCACTCACACTTACTGTAATAAGAAAGTAGAGTTTAAAGTAATCTGCGTTTTCTAATAAAGGGGGGGGGGGGGTGTCATGGTCGACATGATGGAATGCACCAGTCATATGAAGTACAGGGAGAACATATGTGCAACACAAGTCTATGACCTATTCTACTTCCCCTGGTTTTTGTCGGACCTTACGGGCCCTCCACAAAGTTATTATTTTACGCCAGCCATTATTCGCCTTATTATCAAAATGAGGGGAACTATAGCAGACAAAAAGCCTTTGTGGGAATGATCTTTTGTGCTTTCAGCGTTTAAGATGGCTTTTGTCTACTGTGAGATGGGTATCTGCCGCAAACATCACTCAGGCATTGTGGTGGGGGGATTCGTTTTCAGCGCGCCTTTGTTCTATTCTTTGGCCCAAACCAAGGAGCCACGCCTGCTCCTCTACCTCGAATTGTGCGGCGAACATTCCCTTCTTTGTGGCGCTAGGTGCATGAGCTAGCTCATCTCCGCAGGCTTGCGTGGGAGATGGCTGTCACAGTGGCAGGGTGGCATTTGGTAACCTAACCTGGTCATGCACCAGGGTGGCCCTTGGCTATCAGGCCTGTAAGACTTGGCTGCATTGCACTAAGAGGAGCAAGGCCTGCACTGGATCTGTTCCAACTGACCTGTCCCCTTCCCCCCCTCCAGCTCCACTGCTGTACGCCTGCTGATCACACTTTTTCTCTTTGACACACTACACATCGTGGTCGCCACCCTCTCCCCCCACCACCCCCCCTTACATCTGACCTGTCATCCTATGGCCTTTATTTCCTTTTTAGTTCCTCTCTCTCTCCCAATCACTTGCTTAGTAGTCCTCATACACGTACTCTGAAGATGCCGTTTCTGTTGTGTCACATAGAGGGAGCCACGCCCTTAGCCTATGTGCCCACTTTTATTAAATCTGTGCAGGCGCTGGGCCGCGCTGGCGGGTAATCCCACAGTAATTGTTTCCAGATTAGGGGACCCAGACCACAAAGCAGGTTTAGCCAGGCATGAAATGGCCTCCCCACGCTGCAGCGCCGGGGACCGAACCTGCCGAGGTGAGACTCACCTGGATAAAGTCCACAAACGTCCATGGGAGCAGCGAGTCCAGGTAACCGATGTCCTTTGAAAACCTGTTGAGGATTCTCCCTGGGAAACAACACGACACAAATGATGAGATCAGATATGTGATAGAAAACAAACAGTGTTTATAGCAGAACTTTGTTCCGTGTTTTGTTATGAGGGAGTTAAATGTAGATTTTGCTTCGTTTAAAATCAATCTGAGAAAATTATCTGAAAAATGTGACGCAATGTCAAAATTATCATCAATCTTGTTATCATCTTACTTGCAGATACAATAAGGTAAATAGTCCTGTGTGACACATGAAAGAGCAAATCTAAGTCAAACACAGATATGCGTTATACCTCAGCCACTCTGCACCAATAAAACCAATACTTTGTTTGTTTTAATTTCCTTCAGTTTCACTGGACTATTAAGCAACTGCTACAAAAGCACCTTATTCAGGTTAATAGAACCGAGCTTGATAACAGATGAAAAACACAGGCCCACTAGATTAAACAATGAATCATTATTTGTTTAGGGCTTAATAAAGACTGCCCTACTCACGGCTGAATACGTGAGGGGACCTTTTGTTCGGAAACAAAGCGGCAACAGAAGCCGCGTACCTGCCTTTATTTTCTGACTGCCAGTGTCGCTGACGTTAATTGAGTTGCCTCCGACCTGCTCAGGTGTTCATTATTTCGCCCGCTGCTCTGCAGGTGCTGTGGCAGCCCTTTATTGTCACTCCTTTAGTAACTTTGCTCCCCTTCTCCGATCCCGGCGCACATAAGATTACACTCTGTGTTCACACACTGTTTACTGCAGGGTCAGGGACTCTCCCTATCTCTGTTTGTAAGACTCTCCGAGTCAGAGCTACGACAGCACTGCCACAGCCAGGAGAGGGGTCACATGAAAAGGATGAGCTACACAGGTGTTGTGTTGACGTCGAAGTGTCCACGTGCCAGGATGGCACCATATTGTTTTTTACTATACTTCCACACATGACACAAGCAATAATAAATGTCTGGGGATAATGTAAATAAAGCGGCACCTCCCATATGTAGGGTACAACCCCTGGTAAAGTAAAATCTATCCACACCACTGTGTCAACGAGTTTATCAAGGTGCACAGGAGAGTTCGTAAAAGAGGGCAGGGGTTGGTAAAGGACCAGGCAGCCTGTTGGCACGCTGTGGTTATACGCCATATCTATGAGGCACGGTGTAGCCATAGTACCACATAGCACCACTGACCTAAGCGTTGCCTCCCAGCCTCCTGCTCCGTCCTACGGAGGTGGGCCCTGTAATCACCTCTCTCCACGGCCGTAAGCAGCTTACAGCTTTATCCAAAAACGCCGCTGCCGCCTAAAAACATGCATGCAGACGAGGCCGGGCTCCACATAACAGCCATTGCATAAACCCAGCCGGAGCATTATTCCCCACAACAACCTAGCAACGCTCCAAATCAGCGCTGATTCAAAGTCAAGTGGCATAAGCATGTTGTACACTCGGAGGCAGACTAATCTTATTCACAGTGTGAGTGCCCCCTTTAGCATGCACACAACCCAAGGGGAAGGCTCGAGCGAGGGGGCAGAGCCGCTGCCGCTTTAGTCCGGGAATATGGGGAGCACTCGTCGATCTGCGTCTGTGGAGGACGCCATAATATTTTATGTAATTTCACTGTCTAAGCCACAGATGACCCAAATCCACGCATATTTGGCAAACAATGCCAATAAGAGCGGGATCGGTTTCTCTGGGTTACATCATACCATGGTTAGAGGGTGTTAGAGCAGGGAACATCAGTCAGCTATCAGCTGTTTGACGAGCAGCTCAGTTAACAGAGTTTCACAGGGGATGAAGTCAAGACTCTTGTCTATCCCGTGCAGACTATGGTGCGGATCCATTACAGTGATGCAGTTACACAAAGACATTCAGTGCATGGAAATGCCTATGAGGTAAGACCGGCATGGGACAATGGCTTCAATCACTATGGGTGGTTGTCAACAATATCACCTATTGTGTCGAGAGAGGGGATCGACGTTTCAGGATATCAGCAGCATTAGTATCAAGCAATTTCTCATGGTTTGAGACACCAGGGGTGATTTGCACCACTTTTCCAGGCTCAGGGAATATCAAGCCCTCCCAACTAAGGTGGCCCCTTAGGTGGAGATATTAGCCGACCAGGGGCCCCCAATCTCACTTAAAGAAGTGGAGCAGTGGGGTCCGGCCGGAGCAGGACGTGTGGCAAATCGCTGTTCCCTGTAAACATCAAGATAAGGGAACAAGTCAGAGCCGCTCCATGTGTGGGCCCCGGTGCAGTTGGAGGGGCCTTTCAGAGAAGCAAGTGCGATAATGATGGAATACCAGGGAGGGGGCTGCCAAGGCTGGAGGTGGCACAGCTCACCTGCACTTCCATGAAGGGCCCAGGAGCCCGGGGCAGCCTCCCACCGCCGGCACCTTGCTGCCAATACTAATACATTCTAAATCCATTCTCTTCGCTCACACCGCCAGGCTGCTGCAATCTCCTCTCCTTCCCTTTCATGCAATTAAATAGTGGAAGTGCCGAGCGAGGGGGAGCCCTATCAGCCGCACACACACACACTCACACACGCACACACGGCTCCATCTCCACATTCAATTTACACACTTCGATATCATCATCCTCTCTGCAGCGCTTCCTCCTCTTTGCTCCTAACACCAGGCAGACCTGAAATACAGACATTAAAAACACTGCCTCTGTAAACACAATTAGGATCTCACATCAGTGACTACAGAAAATCTGAGGTTCCCCCGTGTCAACAGCAGCTGAGGGACACCGGCCCGAGATGGGCCACCGTGCCGATGTGAAAGAGAGACGGCAGAGCCAATGTGTGTGTGTGTGTGTGCGTGTGTGTTGACTGAAACTCCACTCCTTGACTGTGTTGATGAGCTGAAGCCCCGGCCTGCAGTCTCTGAGGGGATTAGCCCACTCAATGACACTAAATTACAGGGATCAACATCAGCTCAACACATTCACTGCTGTCTGTGCTGCTCTAAATGGATCAAATTTGGATTAAAAGCAATAATAAGACTATGAGATCCATATTACTAAAATGAATCACTCTGAATATATGAAGTTTGATGATATTTAAAACGTATTCGTCTGCTCGGTTATCAACTGCATCTTTGCGATCTGAAAACATAACAACTGGTGTTGTTACGAAATATAAAGGTTTTATTCACAGAAGCCACAACTTGGACGTCTACTATTTCCAGATAACACAGCGGCGCGATTGAAAAGGCGCGGAGGCATTCACGGGCTGATACAGCGGCGCTACAGTGCCTCTCCATCAATCATAATTCACCACTGCTCGACTCTATTGTTGTAAACCACATTCACAGAATAACAAATAAGACCTTTGTGCAGCGACGCTTGAAATGGTAACCTTTAACTCTGAGGACAGCTATCAAACACCGGGCCTGTTCCGCAGCAGGGCACCTATCACTTACACATGTAAACATTTGTCGAAGCCGTGACGACACACCGTCGCACAGTTACAAATTACAGTGACAGTTATTGTGTTTAGAAAAAAAAAAGTGTGTTGCACAGAAACAAAGCGTCATAGGAAGAGAAAGGTGAAGCCACAGCTGCCTGGGTCTGTTTTTATGAGGGTTTTGCTTCAGTGAATCAATCATTATATATATAAATAATACAGGAGAAGAACGATAACGCAAAATATTTAAGTGAAACTTGTAAAATAAAAATAAAAAGGTCGGGTTCATTCTTAAATCTGCTGCTGCCTGGTCAAAAGGACAAAAGGAAAATCAGTCTCTGTGACAGTTGTCTATAAAGCCAGTCAGACACAGTGTTATTTGCCCTCCAGCTGGCCAAGCTGTAATGCCTGGACTGGTCACACAATGGTTTCTGATAGCAGCACAACAGCAATCAGATAGCAGTGTCTGTTAAGCCTCTCCTTTGCTGCACTATTAAACAGATTATTACATTATTCAAACTGTTTGTTCTCCTCCTGTGTGCAGATTACCAGGCAAGGCACACCCAGATAAGCCATCAGCTCGTCAAATACATAACATAAAAGCAGCGCCAAAAACAAAAGCCAAAGATTAAGACCTTTGGTGTTTGCTCCAAACACAGCTTTGCAAAGGGAAGCTTTGTCGCTACACCCACTTCTAATGCAAGTGGAAACCGCGAGCTCCTCAACACCCTCAAATCATATTTAGACTTGTGTTACCAGCTTATTATGACTCATTATACAGACTCAGGTCCCATTTCGGCAGAGAATTCCCACCCAAGCCGATTGTGTCGTACACGCATTTCACTATGAAAAGATTAGGCTGAGTAATTATCTGCTGACAGGTGAACAATGCTTTGGAAAAATTAAAGTTATCAAAGTGGGCCACTTGACATTTGACTTTGGATCCAAATGACAGATTGCAGTTACGTTAATTCACCTGTTTAAAAGGGATCGGTAATTAATCCCACAAAATCATTGCCATTCACCGGGACAAAAAAAAAGTCTAAACGTTGAGTAAATAATTTAGACAAATATTTAATTGTTCCTCCAGTATTTTTTATTTTTAGTTTCTATTTAAGAAAACAGCAGCCCTCCTTGAGTAAAGTCAGACATATGTCCATCTCCCTACTCCGTTGCCCCGGCAGCTCCAGCCCACAAAGCTAATGAAATAATCCAAGATTTCTGATAAGGACTGCAAAACAAATATTTCTGTATTTACACATTATACTCTTGTCCAAACACGGCACTGTCCAAGACCTACTGCAAACATTATTTGTTAAATGCGACTATTTGCTTTTTTGTTCCGGCTCACAATTAAGAAGATAACACTCTCTTTGCTCATTTAAGAAAACATATTATGGCTAAATATGACTTTACATGTCACAATACAAGGTTTCTGACTGAGCTGGCCACCTGGTTACACAAACTTTACTCCACAGCATCGACGTATGACGCCTGTTCTTTAATAGTCAAACGTTAAAACAACGTATCTTTGAGCTTAATGAGCTGAATTTATACTCTCTCTCAATTTTAGATTCTCTAATAATAATAATAATAATCATAATAATATTTATTATTATGATTATTATTATTATTATTATTATACACAGACACACACACACACACACACACACACATATATAAAATGTTATTAGATATTTTTTAACATTTTAAAAGGATAACGTATTCTAACACAATGAACTTGACAGAAATGACAAATACGGGGCTTATGGGCAAGCATACAGCTGTCTGTTAAGTGGATCAAAACATGACAAAATAAGTAACAGCCTGCACTCTAGTGGTGAAACGTCACAGCAATAACTTCTACGGCAAGTGCAACTGGATTCAACGTGTCATCATCAGCCTATATTCCTGTATAACTTTGATTCTGTTAAAAATGAAAATAGAGAATAAAGTACTTGATGTGGTAGTAAGAAACTTACAAATCAACCTTGTGGGCACCCAAGGTGGAATAGCTACATAGCGCCACCTTGCTGATTGTAAGGCCACAAACAAGCCAGAAAGTGATGTGCAGTGTGTAATGCAATGTAATCTAATGTGATTAGGGAACTATAAGAACTAACTGTTTGCCAACCACCATTAAACAAAAGAAGCAAAAGAAAACAAAACAACTTACCAATTGGATTGGTATCAAAAAAATGCACTGGGGTCCGCAGGATGGCATTGAACATGCTGTTGTGTAGCGTTTGGGATGAGCTCACCAGGACATTAAAGAAGACCAAGGTGCGAAGGAAACCAAACACAACTGAAGTGGCTGTTAAACCTGAGAAAAGCAAAGAGAGAGAGAGAGAAAGAAAAACAGCTCACCACGATGCATCCCTAACACACATCATAAACATTAACGATCCATTTAAGACGACATTATGGTGATAGAGCAAAAACATATGCTATCACGTCAGCTTTTCCGCTGATGTTTTTGTCTGCAGTGTTGATCTGTCACTGTTGATACAAAGAGTGAAAAGGGTGGGAGTCACAGAAAGATAATCGCAGCAATCCGACAGCAGCGAACAAGAAAGGCACCGCTATCTCCCTGTACAGCTGAGGCCCATGTACACACACACACACACACACACACACACACACACACACACACACACACACACACACACTGGGCCTTGAAGGCCTTGGGCCACAGCCAAAGAACCGTGGGTCTGTTCAGTCAATGGCTGCAAACTGAGAGCCTCACAGAAACATAAATAGCTACGTGCGCTTCGTGAGCTTCACCTGCGTAAACACCTAGGTACAGGTCAAGGTCCAGCTGCCGGGGGAGGCTGCCATTGAGGTGCTCTGTCACATTGATGTGCCTCTGTTCAGAGGTCCTGCGAGTCAGCCACAAAGGAAACACACACACAAAAAAAATTCCACAAGGACAAGTAAACACAAAGAAGAAAGAAAGCTGCAACAAGGTGGTACTAGACAAAACACATTCCTCCTGTCCTGAAGTACAAGGTCAGTTTCAGCAAGTGACAGACAATGCAGAGGGGAAAAAAACCTTTGGTTCAGCCGTCTATCATTAAAACATCAACCACTTCCAGTCAGTGAAAATATGCCAGTTTACAGCGTACAGAACCTGTTTATCCTCCAGCTTTGTGTTTTATTACGCGGCGTAAAAGAAACAAAAGTCTCACCAGCAAGCAAGCCACCAGTCCTGCAGGACAAACGTCATCTAAACAAGGAAGGAAAATAAGTAAACACACACACACACACACAAAATAAACATAGTTTACATTAACCCTCAAAAACACAGCGATGAACCAGACTGTATAACACACACAAGTTAATTGAAGTCATTTAATGAACTCACATGTGCTAGGAAATTGAGAATAATTAGGGCCAAGAGGACCAGGACATTGGCACCTGCCATGAAATATTTCCCATATAGACGCAGGCTGATGTTTCCCTCCGAGCGCCTCTCCTCCTCTGCTCGTTGCACAACCTATGATTGCACACACTTGTGTCATTTAGCCGCACCTGACTATGTGAGTATCTTCTGCTCCCTAGTGGTTGAAAAGATGCACAACAGGCCTCTTAGCACCATGAGAACGACTGCATTTTTAAGTTATATGCTTTTAGCTTGTGCTGCTCATATTTCACAATAACAATGTAAACAACCAAACATTTCAAGTAAACCCACCACCGCAAGTGGCTCCAATCCTTCCATCACAGAGTAGCGAGAGGAGGAAAGGGAGGACATGGACGACATGGAGTTGTCTGAGAGTGTATGGGAGAAGTGAGACGCGCCTGCAGGGATGGGAGCTGTGCTCTGTCTCTCGTCTTCCTGGCCCTCCTCCTCCTTAAGCAAGGAGGTGAAGTCCACAAACCCCTGCAGCTCACTGTACGTCCCTTGTGCCACCATCTGGCCCTGGCAGTAAGAGAAAAGAGTCATGTCTGTGTAACAGAATCGTGAAGCAAAGACAGGCACAAACTTTTCCAGCGACCTTTTTTTTTTAACATACACAAAGTCATACCTCTTTTAAGACCACGATATAATCGGCATCCTTCAGATACTGTAGTTGGTGAGTAACCAGGATGCGAGGCTTCTGCCTCAAAAGTCCACAAATGCACCTGAAAGGAAAAAAAGATTTTCGAGCAGGAATGAGAAAAATGCAAACAGGCTTATCAATACAATAATAATAATAATAATAATAATAATAATAATAACGGTGATGATGATGATGATGTGATCTGTTTTTGTAACCAAAACTCACTCTTGAAAGAGATGCCGGCCCACCTCAGCATCCACGGCACTAAGAGGATCATCCAGCAAGTAGATATCTGCATCCTGATACACTGCTCTGAAATACACACCTTTGGTCTTTATACCTATCACTGACTCCACAGACAAAAAAAAACCCTGTATTGTAAAGTAATTAAACAAACACCTGGCCAAGCTGATCCTTGCTTTCTGTCCTCCACTGAGGTTGGCCCCTCTGTCTCCAGCCATCGCCATGTCACCACCTGGCAACAGCTCCATGTCCTGGGTAGGGTCCGAGTGCAACGTTACCAGTTATTCCCATTAACACAAGGGTCAAGCTAATTAACTAGTCCACATACAACGGGATATGTGATTGTCAGGAAGGTGATTCTCACTCTCTTGAGGGCGCAGGCTTTCAGAACTCGTTCATACTTCTGTGGGTTGAGCTCTTTGCCAAAAAGGATGTTGCTTCGAATCGTACCAGGTAAAATCCAGGGCTGCTGAGAGGTGTAGGTCAGCTCTCCTTTGACTTTGATCACACCACTTTCACTTTCAAGTTCTCCAAGGATGGCACTGAGGAGTGAGGACTGACACGCACAAACACAGACACACACACACACACACAGACACATCACAGCGTTTCATTAATTTTATTAAGATGACACAGGTGCCAATTGCTATGACCCATAGGTCATAATGTATATTTACAACAGCTGTGAAGACACTGCTATCCAACAACCAGCCACAGTTGCCATAGCAACCATGGTCAACGGAAGGACCGTTAGAGAAAGGAGAGTGTGCAGTGGAGGTAAACAGCCTTAACAAACAGCCAATGTCTCAGGGTCAGTACATTACCAAAGCAGGCCAGGATTTAAGAGTAAATAACAGTACATCATAAGCACATGTCAACATCACAACACCTAACTGTGTAATTACTCTCACTGACAGATGGGTGAGGCAAAGGCTCTGCACTGCAGCATAGATGTATTATAGATGTATGTAGAAATAGGTTTGATAGATGATTAAATTGCATGTGTGTGTGTGTGTGTGTGTGTGTGTGTGTGTGTGTGTTTCTTTGGTATTGATCATTTCTTGTGTTTTCTGTTGTTCCTGTTTTATTGTTGAGTTCATTTTGAGATCCTGATGTTGCACAGCACAGTGGTCAGGTAAATCTTAACCACACTTAAACAAAACTGCAGTGCATGAAACTAATTTTAAACAGGAAAAAAGCAGTACTTAATCTCTTAAACTCTTATGTTTACATCACGTGTGCATGACTATAAACCTGAGGCTAGAGCAGACCTGACCTTTCCAGCCCCCACAGGTCCAATTACAGCCACGAGCTGCTCAGGCCTCACTGTGAAAGACACATTCTGTAAAGTAGGAGCCTCTAGCATCTGCAAAGAAAAAGGGCAAACAAACAAAATCATTGCCATGTAATGATTCTGCAGGAACTCAAGTTATCGTCAAATCAGGATTCATAGCCTATATAGCATATGACACCCATTTCTTGCAGTGTTCCTCACTTTATCCCAGTAGCATATTAAATCCTGAATCTTCACCATGCAGTCCTTCTTTGACACAGGAAGCCCCAGATGCTGAGGAGCAACTTCATCAAGCAGGAGAAAATTCTTTGGGGGAGAATCACATTTGCCGCTTTAGTTTCCATATATGGTAAAAAAAAAATGTTCATAATAAATAGAAGTTCTGGTGTGGTGCATTTACTTGAATCCTTTGGATACTGATGAGAGACTCTGAGACCTTCTCTATGGCAAAAGGAAAGAAGAGTGTGATGGTGAGCCTGACTGCCCCATAGAGGGAGACAGCCATAAACACTCTGCTAGACGACAGTGTGTTTCCAGTCAGTACATAAGCACACACGGTGAGGAAGATGATGATCTTGCTGGCCACAAAGAAGGATGCCATGTTCAGGCCACGCAGGTAGGAGCTTTTCATGACCTTGCAGATTTCCATTCTGTGCAGTCACAGAGATGTTTGTCAGAAAATACTGAATAAAAGTGTTCTTGTGTTTGGCATCCTACACGTCAGGCTGTTTATGCGTTTGTTGTTGAGCTACTTTTCATATTAACTGTTCACCTGTATGAAAACAACTAGAGGACAACATTAAAACTACCTTCTGATCTCATCCACCAATGCAATGAAAGGCTTCTCCCACCCATACATCTTTATGACACGGATCCCGCAAATGACTTCATTCATTGTGCGTATTCTCTCGTCAGTTAAGACTGCTGTTTCAGCCCTAACACAGCAGAGACAAACAAAGGCAATTGCACCACCACATCAGAAACTTAAGAATGTAAAGAAATCCTTAATAAATCTGGTGCAAGGGTACCAACCTAAGACTAGAGAACAGACGTCCAAACATGGTTTGTATTGGCATTATGATGAAGAAGACGGCCATTCCTGCAAGGCATGACGGGCCTATCGCGTACATCAACAATATTATCACAGTTGCTGCTTGTAGGGGGCCAATCCACAAAAAATGCAAGTACAAGGTTACCTATAAAAAAGAGTGAAAGAAAATATTGATAAGATCTAGATTATTGAACTAGTGAGCCAAATCCAAAATATACGAGTAAAAGACCATATGAACATATGTAGCACAATTTTAAAAAAAACAAAAACAAATCACCTCATCAAATCTGTTGACATCATAGGACAAGATTGTGACAATTTGTCCTGTGGTCGTTTTGGATAGTGCAGTGTTGTTAAGACACAAAGCCTGTGCAGAAAGAAAGAAAATTGTCACACCAAGTTATAAAACATAAAAATATGACAGAGGATGATCCCAGATACAAAGGTTCACAGGCGATTACACAAAGACCTTCCGATAGATCATGTGGCACATGGCCACACGGATCTTCATGCCTGCTCGCTGAACGTGGTAGAAATAGAGATGATGAACCACAGTCAGGCCGATGGTGGACAGAGAGATCCCCGCAGCATAGATGTAGGCCTCGTAGACTGCAGCAGTGTTGACGGGGTCATAACTCTCAAAGTACTCAATTAGCTTCCCAAGTAGCACGGGCTGAACGACTCTGATAACCTCCTGATAAAAACATGGGAACGTGAGAGCGGGCATGGGGATGTGCAGCATTGAAACAGCTTAATTGCTAATGCAGCATTGCTCACTTTGTGGCAGCACTGTACCTCTATAAAGATGTATATTCCAATTAGTGAATATGATCTCCAGTAGCAACGAATGAGAACTTTGGTGAGCTTTGGTGGGCGCATTTCTTTTGCTGCCTGTTGAACCTCCTGATCCCAGTACCTGTGAAAACACAAAGAAAAAGAAAAGATGTGGTTATTTGAAGACGATGGTCTTTACCTCAGCATGCAAACACACACACACACACACACATACCTAATGGATCAGGAGAAAACAACAATGTCTCATGACTCAGCAGTATGATCAGTGTGGGGGGGTACGCCTCCTCTCATGTGACAGTTGGAGAAGTTCTGTCTATATATAAGCTGGTTCATCATAACAACTCAGAAACCAGGTTACATCAAAGGGGGTAGTCTCTACTATTTAGGGATGTGCCAGAGAGGTGGGGACATTTGTGTGTCTCTGGTTGGCTACTACACTCATGAGATTGTCTCCTAGTAGAGAAGGGATCACTTCAGTGTAACTTTGTTTACTGGGAGAGTAATGTTTTGAAGGCTGTTTACATGTTGTCTACTTTGTTTACTACTGGCAATGACTAGAAACACCAACATGGATGTGGAAAAACAAGCTCTCTGGTTTAAACTGTGGTGAGAGTTCATTTCTTTTACTCAGAATCAAAAGCTAATCGCGTGTTGAAAGCAGATGCCGAAAGTCCTCGTGAAAACCTTTTAAGTGGGAGAAGTGGGGAAGTCAAGGTAACGAGGACTTAAGTGGCTGGCTGGCACTGGCAGGCCGAAAAGCCTGTAGCACCCATTTTCACACTTCTGTGCAAACTTTAATTAAATTCAAAATAACACAATGGATGGAGTAAAAAAAACCCCACACATTTAATGTGGACGTGAGTCTGACCTGGGTTTGAGATCCTGTCTTCTGATCTAGACAGTTTACACTGTCAGGGCTAAAAATACAGGAAATAATCATTTTAATCTCCTACCTCTGTAGTTCCTCCCCAAGCGTATCTGACGCATCCTCTGGCAGAACTTCATACATGTCATCTTCTTCCAACTTCTTCTCGTTGCCAATTCTGAACAAGGGATTCAGCCAACTAAAAATAAAGCACATGGAGCTACAGTGTTTTCAGAGGAGAAAACAATACCTTATGTTGGTACTGAACATAATACATTTACTCAAGCATAAATGTACAGTTTTTATATGTGTTTTCTTTATTTCAATATAACTCAAAGTGTTTTTACTACACAGCATTTAAATGACTGCTCCAATATTTTGAGCAAGTATTTCAGTATTTCATATAATACTCTTATTGCCAAGGTCTCTTAGAAACTATGAAGAATCATCTTTTACTTTCAATCAACAGTGCAAAAAAAAAACCCCCCACAACAGGATATGTTTTGTTTACACAAATCAAGTGGTTTTGGTTTGCAGTTTTGCATGTTTAATCATGCGTTAACACAAAGTTAGGTTGATAGTATGGAGGATGATGATGAGTAACATCATGCCATACATCATAAAGCTCTGGTGATGGACACAGGAGAGAGAGAGAGAGAGTGGGAGAAAGAGAGAGAGAGAGGTCCATTCATCTCATGTCAAACACTGCTGTCACTTCTCTTACCAGAAGAAGATCTTGGAGAGAAGATTAGCTGAAGCCGACGGATTATCCTTGGCCCGGATCCGTCCTCTGTCCATGCCCCCGGGAGTAGAGACAGCCCGGCTGAGGCGTCCTCTGCAGGCGCAGCGTCAGGAAGCTACCGATCAAGACTCAAAGCAGTAAATAACACAATCAGTCGATCTGCTGCTCCACACTCCAGCGTCTGTCAGCGTTAAACCCGGCTCGTGCTCGGGATAAGCTTGTTACCAAAACGCGCACAGGTGATTGGCTGCCAGGTGAGCGCTGGGCTACGTCACCGCGCACAGGGGCCTTGTGAGTGGACGACGCTAACTACGTCACTTCCTGATGTAGCTGAACACAATTACACAATCAGATTTAAAATCGAAATAGATGTTTAGGCCCAAACACAACTCCTATTTCGTAAATAATAACAACTAATAATAATAATAGTAATAAATTAAAGTAGAAATATATTAAAAGATGCCTACCAGACTATGCATATACCAGAGCATTGTATGACCAGTGTACCTTATGAATATTATAATACTGAAGAAAATAGTTTCTACTATACTATGAACGAATAAATTTTTAAATGTCATATAGCTTACAAATGAAGTAGGAGTCATTGTGATAGCACTGCATAGTTCTCTGTCTGACCTGATATATACAGTCAAACTAATTATCTTTGACTGTGCAGGCTTTGTTTTATGTTCTGATGGACTATAGATTATTGTTGTTCTCTTTATATTTGGCCATTTTGATATTTATGTGTTTGATTTGATTTTACATTCTAATTTAGATGGAATTCGAGTCTCTACACTCTAATTGGTGATGTGAAAAACAACATACATGTTCACATATGATCTAGCAATCATTAGTCATTTGTACCTCAGATATTGCTCACAGAAATAGATGAACTAGTAACTGGACTTTGTCACATTGCCTCTTCTTTTGGGGATTACTGATTACTCTTTTATTTTTTTTTATGTTAATATAATACTTGGTCTGTTTTTTTCACCAAAACATGGACACACAGAGGAAACATTTAAAATACTGTTTGCCAAAATGTAATGACTAACTGCCAACTCATGCTTCCTGTACTATTTCACTTGTGTCTCTCCCTCACCACTGGAGATGACGGTGAGGTATCTTGTCTGTAAATCATCTCAGTGAAACACATGTCCACAGTGTAATAGGCCTGCCAAGGGTGATTTTTATTTCTTCTCCCTTTTCTCGAATCTGCCTAAAGACTTTATACATATCCGAATCTACCAAATGTCAGGTTTACAGATTGTAGCGTTTCTCAGTGGCCTCGCTGGACTGGGTGCCACCATTGGTGCCACGGTGTCCAATGAATGGAGGGCCACCAGCCGTGCATCCTCAGTCATCACAGCGACCTGGGTGCTGCAGGGTCTGTGGAATAACTGCGCTGGAAATGCCATCGGAGCTCTGCACTGCAAACCACATCATACCATCCTTCAGCTGGAAGGTGAGATCAGACGGTCACCTACACAGTCTGTACTGTATATAGCCTCAGGTAACAATTTTCAGTCTTAAATACTATACCATTTATACATCTTGTGAGTGAGCATATGTAAAAATGCATGTTTAGTGTAAACAGCAAAGATAGATTATGGAAGATTCCTAAATTGTGGTAATGGGAGCGTAAATTCACTGAGTATTATGTGCACATATTTTCAGGTGTAGCAGATAATGAAATATCCTGTCAAATATTTCAATTCAGCTCTTTGAAAATGGTTTTACTACAAAATATGAAAGTAATCTTTGGAACAACACTTGAAGGTTATAGGTTGTTACCAGATTACTAGATAAGAGATTTTAAGCGTCTGTTTTGCAAAAGGATTTAGAATAGTATGAATAAATGATATTCGCTATAGAATAGCATCATATTGTGTATTGTCAGCAAAAGACATTGATTTTGTCTGGATTAAAAAATTATTTACATGATATAATCTCATAACTATTTTTTTTATTGTACACTGAAAGAAAGTGTATTGCAAATGTGTAATCCTTGGTTGTCAATGTCAAACTGCAAGTTTCTGAGTCACTGAAGGTTCAGCAAAGGTCAACTAAAGAGAAAGTAAACAAAGGCTGTTATACATAAAAGTGCTCATGTGATATATAATATTGTCTAATATTTTGAAATAACAAATAAGTATTTTCTGTGACTTTATTGATTCCTAAATGTGTGAATAATAAAACATTTGTTCTAGTTAGGTCAGACTTCAATCTTTTTTCCTAAAAAAATCAACTGGTTTATTTTAGAAAATGTATAAATATGGTCGACCTACTTTTAAACAGCATAATTTAAAGAAAAGAAATGTCAGACCATACTGGTATGGGTGGGGGAAAAAAAACTACACACAATGATGCCTTTATCCCTTGAAGTTTCCCCTGAGAAGGAATGATTAGACAAATGACAACATTAATTTCTTACAGGTAAATTGGTTAATAATTTAACTCAGTTGAGCGTAATGGTTTCTGGTTGTTTCATCTGTACTGTATATGGTTTTAATTTTAGTTTTAAAATGTTTAAAAGTAAAACCCTACAGTTATTCTCCCATTTCTGTATCACTAAATTAACATATTAATCAAATGATTGTACGTGCATGTGACACAGTGACGTGTACTGGGTGAGGGGGGAGGAAGAACCTGAAATAGACCGTTGGTCACCAGTTGACGTTTAAGGCCAAACTCCTCCCTACAGAATAGAACCGTTCACAACACATTAACTATAAATCACAGTCTTTCCATCGAACTTGCTAGTGCTGGGTCTAGCCACGTCTCCAACAAGCTTTACTTGCCGGCGAACCACTTCACATCAGTTGGTCCAACACCAACTTGAGCGCAGGCGTCAGTTGTGTGGAGAATTTGTCTCTGCAGTATGAGCAGCATGTTTCAGGAGATCTTGGCCTTCATACTGACAACGTCAGGGTGGGTGCTGGTGTCCTCCACCTTGCCAACGGATTACTGGAAAGTGTCTTCTATTGATGGGACAGTCATCACCACAGCAACCTATTGGTCAAATCTGTGGAAGACCTGTGTCACTGATTCAACAGGAGTCTCCAACTGTAAAGACTTTCCCTCGATGCTGGCACTGGATGGTCAGCTCCTATTCATGTTTGTTGGGTGACTGGCGTTTCTGCCTCTGTGATTAATGAATTAATTAATTCAATTTCTATTTGTCTCAGCTGAAGAGCTCACTGTAACATCTGTTGTTATAATTTCTATTTAGCCTTATTTACGTTTTATCCATCACTGATTTAACCTCTCTCTCTCTCTCT
>JAFBJQ010005209.1:0-37179 GCA_016785345.1 Trinectes maculatus
GATATGTGCAGATTTTTACTATTGTGTTGACTGGACAAAACAAGACAACTAACACTTTAGATTGTGGTAAATCATAGACATTTTTCATTATAACTGGATATCACACTGGTCAGTTATCAGTAAATGACAATACAAAGTATTAGAAAGAAAGAAAGAACACCTTTAATCGTCCCACATGGGGAAATTAATTATCTACACATGCATTTTGTACACAACATACAGTTAGTACCAACTATTTGACATGCACATGCAGAGCAGAAGGCTACACCGCGAGGAGCGCCTGGGGAGCAAGTTCAGGGGGTTAAGGGCCTTTTGTTGTTGTGCTGACCTTTTGTTATTATGTATCGGACACAATACGTTTTTACAATAACAGGAAGACCTTTTTAAGAGATAGCATGATCACAATGACCCATTTTTCAGTGTCATTCACACTGTATCACATGTCATATGATAGAATGAAAAGCTTGTTTTGTCGCTCTGCTGTCTAGTTACATGCTGTCCATTGAGTCAGTGGAGGAGATTGAGGATTACGTGGGAGGACTCCTGCAGGGCACTGATGGGGGGAAAGGGCAGTTTATAGATGAACTCCTCAGCAGATTGAAGAAGACTCAAAGATTGGCCACGGATAGCACAGGTCTTTGCCTCCTCAAAGACTCTGCCTCATCAGGTAGGATGAAAAATGACGAACATCATGGATCTTCATTTAGACTGTACATATAATATGTCCAAACCGGTGAAACAAATCAGATTAAACTGATTAAGATATCATTTCATAATATTTCCCTCGAATGTGCTTTTTTCCCCCTAGATTTACAAGACACGCCTAAAGATAGCCAGAAGAAGTCCAAGCGCAAAGGTCGAAACAAACAGGAAGTGATGACTGTGAGCCAAACAGAACCTGAGCCAGAGGCAGTTAAAACCCCTATCGATTTGATGAGGGTGAGAACACATAGGTCTCAGTATTTGTTCTCTAAGAGGTTTAGTGCAAGAATATAACATTAAGTTAATTTGTCGAGGTAGAGCTGTCTGATTTTTATTTATTGATTTTATTCTCAGGCTCAGGAAAACAGTAGCACATCTTCATCAAAGAAGAAAAATAAGTTTGTCAGTCTCTATGCAAAGGAGGGGCAGGACAGGCTTGCCGTCCTGCTCCCTGGTCGACATTCCTGCGAGTGCCTTGCTCAGAGGCACAGACTTATTAACAACTGCATCAGCTGTGGTCGCATTGTGTGTGAACAAGAGGGTTCGGGGCCCTGCCTCTTCTGTGGATGCCTGGTATGAAGGGTTTGTTAAAATCTGCTTGAGTTGCTGATAGTTCTTGTTTTTGAGTTTAGACTCACCGTTTCCTTTTTCTCTTTTTTTCTGATTCAGGTCTGCACAAAAGAGGAGCAGGAGATCCTGCAACGAGACTCCAACAAAAGTCAGAAACTAAGAAAGAAGCTTATGGGAGGTGAGAGTCGAATCGAGTGTGAATTATTTGCATTCTAAAATGTATGGAATCGTGAAATGGGTTTTGATGCTATAAATGATTCCTTCATTCTGGTGAAAGACTGCGGGGAAAGAGATTATCTCCCACACCAAGAAGCCATGTTGAAGGCCGGTTTGGAGAAAGCTGTTCAACACAAAGACAAACTGTTGGAATATGACAAGAACAGGTATAAAACACACAGTCAAGAAAAGAGCTTCCCAGGAATAGACAAGTTTACTCTTATGATAATATTTACTCTTTATTTACTTCCCCTATCAACTCCAGCGTCCAGAGAACACAAGTTCTAGATGATGAGTCTGATTACTTTGCCGCTGAATCCAATCAGTGGTTGTCGCCTGGTGAGCGGGAGAAGCTGCAGAAGAAGGAAGAGGAGCTTCGAGAGCTTCGCCACGCCTCCCGGAAGGACAGGAAGATCACTTTAGACTTTGCTGGGAGACAGGTGATTGATGAAGAAAACAGCCTCTATGACTACTACAACAAGTAAGATCATCTGTCAACGCTGGAATCAAGGCTGCAGGGGCAGGTTTGTGTTGTGGTCTCCTGCTAAACACCTTCTGCCTTGAAATGTTTCCAGGCTGGATGAGACTCTCAAGGCCATGAGCAGTAACTCTGCATCAAAATCCCCGATGTTTGCTGAAAGACAAGGTGGAAGGCAGTGCCTCAGAGAGCTGGTCAACCCCAACATCACCCAGTCTGCACCGGAGGTAGGTCATTTTTTCAGACTCAACACTGGATACAGCCATGGCGTCACCTGGTGGTACATTTTAACACTACATATAAAAACTTATTGGTTTAAGATTGGTCACATGTTCTGTTATAAAATGTAATTGCTTTGCATATTACTTTTCTTTACATTGTGATTGTGGTGTAGATGATATTCATACTGGTTCTGCCAATCATAGTAATGACAGTGAATGCACATTGTAGTGGGTGAATGTTGGAGGAGGCGAAAACTACAAGACAAAGGTGAAAGGAAAGAGTTTTGCTGAGGACAAGGGAGGAGAGGAACGTAACAGGCTGCGGCTCCAAGACAAAGAGCTGCAGGAGATGTCGGATGGAGGCTGGTGCCTCAGCATGCACCAACCATGGGCCTCACTGCTCGTCAAAGGCATCAAGAAGTAAGAAATACACAAATCCCAGAGTACAAACATGGAGTACTGTTACCTGACTGTATATAAAGATGGACATGTTTGTTGTCCATCTTTATAATCAGTCATTGATCCCAACCCAAAAGATATCACAGCTCATAATGCAGATGCAGGTAAAGAAGTAGCTACATTACTGTGGTTGTGTGTGTGTAGGGTAGAGGGGAGAACCTGGTACACATCACATCGTGGTCGTCTTTGGATTGCTGCTGCTGCCAAGAAGCCCACCCCTCAGGAGATTGCTGAGGTGGAAGCAATGTACCGCCACATCGCCAAGAAAGGTACAGAAACTGGACATGGGTTGTATCAGGAAAACGACTGGGCACTGGAGGAGATTTGTTAGTAGCTGTTGCCTGTGATTGTTCTTGTTTTGTGTGCAGAGCCCAGGTTTCCTAAAGACTACCCCACTGGCTGCCTGCTGGGCTGCGTCCACATGACCGACTGTCTGTCTCAGGAGCAGTTCAAGGAACAGGTCAGTTAAGCGTCGCACTGCACCAGAGTTATGCGTTTCAGAGAAACATTTTAAACAGCCACACGGCCACAACACAGTTGAATTAATGAGGGCAGAACAGATGTAGCACGTGGTACCACTGCAACATCGTCGTCATAGATACACACAAGGCAAAGTAGTGGACAGAAAGACCTGTATACATGTATGACATGATTCCAAAGAAAAGCCAACATGAAGTCACTTTTGTTGCTCAGTTGACTTGGACGATTTTCTCCCCTGAGTGTCAGTCTGAGGTTGGAACTCAGCCTTCATCCAGCCCTTACTGAGAACACTTACACAGAACTGAAAACCAGACTTGGTCTCATTGGAATAACACACAGACCTCCTGGACTGAGTGCTTTATTGACATCCACTTTTTAGCCACTGAAGTATTACCCACACAGAAATATTCTTTAATGAACCCGCAACATCTGGATATGTGTTTGAATATATGTTCTTATTTATTTCTTGGTAATGGTAGCAAGCAAGCAAGTTGTGCACCCTGGCAGAACCACCTCTTACCAGCAGAGGTCAGAGTGGAACTTTTCACATGCAACTCCCCACCAGCTTACAGTGTACAGTATATGCCACTGGAGGCAGTATTCACCACGGCACTAGTCCTTCCTTCTCCTAACTGCATCAGTTACCTTCCATTAAAACAGAGGGATATATATATATATCTATATATATATAGATATATATAGATATATGCTCTGTACACTGTGCACAGAGGAGGGTTTGTTTTACAGTTACAGCTCCAGAGGACATGAATCCTGTGATTATTACCACAGTGACAGAGCCTACTGCAGCTCCCTGTGATTGTCAGCTTGTGTCTTCTGCAGACAGTTGAGGTGAAATCCTCCATTAACCACAGAGCTCCGTTGCCTCTGGGTGGACTGTGAATATGTGATGTGGCAGAGAGCAGAGCTGCTCTGTTGGCAGTACGGTCAGCGCTGCCTGTTGGTACTCATAAACTGTTTACTTCAGCTTTTACACCCAAATGACTGTAATAGATTGCAGTGAAAACTGGAAAATATACCCCACTTCCCATTAAGTCATCATGTATATGGAGTCACTCTCACTCGCTGTCAGGAACACTTTTAAACTTAATTACACTGCCAGCCTCAACTTGGCAGTTTTGCCTCTGGCCTTGGGAGAGTCTCTTTTGTCTGACGTCCATTAGTCTCTCTCATAGTGTAATATATGTTTGTTCTTATTATAGCTGAAACAATTAGTTGATTAAGTCATTACATTTAAATTAAATACCAGATAAGTTGTCAAAATTTCTTCAGTTTGTTTTCATCAAAATATTCACAATGCCCAGTCTCTCATACGTGCCAAGTCTTGGCAGTTATGTTCATAACTCGAATGCAAACCTGGTTGTTTATTCAGAGGATTTTACACATGACAAATTTTGACTAATTATTATAAACTCTGTTTATTATTGTTATTATTAGACATCTACATGTCCTGGAATATTCTACAGCCAAAGAGTGTAACTGGAGAAATGTGTAAAATGCGACACATTGCACAAACATGCCCTAACCATGCAAAGCTACAAGCCCTCGAACGCATGTACACACACGTCTTCCATGAGATACTGAAACAGATCACATTTGGAAATTGCACAGTCTTCAGTTCCAATTAGAAACAACAGAGCCATGGAAAAAAGCAATGATACCCCTTTTAGGGTGTAGTGCTCGGGTTTCAGCCAGTCTCTGTTCATGCGTGAAACATATTTGTGTTTCTGCGCCACAACACTTTTCTTATTTCAGAGGGGTTCTGTACTTTGCGTGGAGAAAGAAAAGACTCGCGTCGAAAAAGGTGTGCAGCTACATGGTTTGCATTCTGACTGCTGGGACCTGTAAATTTAAGGGCTTTCCCCTTTTGTACCCTGTCCTCATTCTCTCCTCCACCACTCATTCCACTCAGGGCTGTAAAATCATGTTTGCAGGCAGTGTGACTGCCCTTTCATCCTGTGAAAGGTTCTGTGTGTGTGTGTGTGTGTGTGTGTGTGTGTGTGGGTCCGCTTGCACAGAGCAGCCATAAATAACACCCCCACCCCACACGAGGCCCCACAGAAAAAAAAGAAAGAAAGGGAGATGAAGAAACTGGTGCAGCAACCAGAGAAGAAGAACAGAACCAAAGGCCTAATGATGGTGTTGATGTTGGTCGGTGCTTCTTCCAGACACTGTTGAAAAAACAAAACAAAAATCGAATTCAGAGGCTATTAGCCGTTTGGCATTTTACAACTCCAGCCAGCTTTCTTTCATTTCAGTGGTGGAGTGAATGCTATGCTAGTGGATGGTAGCACGCAGCTGAGCTGCTGGGCTGGGCGAGTGGGTGAGGTGTAGGATTTACTGTCCTTTGCTGGCAGCTGTGGGTGGTTAAATGGGGGATGGTGAAGGACAGACAGCCATTATTCTTCACGCTCGTCTAAATCTGCCCCCAGTGATGTATGAAATATTTGTGAGTGAAAGTGAGAATGCGGGCAGATCAGCAGAGAAACGCTGTGACATTTACACCAAAAATACCGTCAACGTTGTAAATACTTGATCGTCGGCCGTCCACTGTGATAGCGGTCGCTCTCCAGATGGGGCACTGTTGTACAGAGCGGCAGGAGGAACCTGACACCCTGCTGACAGACAGTGCAAGAAGACCACCCCAGGCAGAGCAGGATTTCCATCTGCTTCACTTGGACCAATTCATTCCCTCATTAGAAACTGACTGGTGTATTGATCCGTTCTCCCCATAATCTCTTACTCCTCCCTACTCTCCAGCATCCCCTTACCGCTGATAATTGGCCAGCCATTATGATCTGTACTCTGTCTCTGCACCCTACCCCCCAGTGCTCACTCAGCAGTGGGTGGAGATATACGCCTGACCTGCCCGCTGCAGAGGGCAGGGGCGGTGTCAGGGTGAAGATAGGTACACTGCAGATTGAAAATTGTTTTTTGTTGTCAGAGCAAGGTTGTTCAAATGGGAAAAGTATAGAGCTCTGGTAAAACTAAGCAGGTTTATTTAATTAGCTAGTGATGGATTTTTTTTTAACTTCACACCCACATCCATGCAAATCACAATCAGCTGTGCAGTATTTAAACAGAAAAATGCACCTAAAGGCCAACGTTGTTACTGCGGTTTGAGTTTAACGTTCATCTTTGCATCGGTCTTCAAGGTGTTTCACAGCACAAGCAAAGGCACATTGCGCCCCCTACAGAGCTCGAGTGGCACCATCAACGTACTCCTGTGGTGAAAACAATCGACCGGATCGATCCTCGCTCTTAATAAGGGTGTGATTTCTCACTCTGCAACTCGGACCATATCAGCAGCTGCAGACCCACATGTCTCAGTAAATACAAGTCAGGAAGGACGTATCTGTTGGAGAGGCTTAGTCAGAGCAAAGCCAGTGACTCTTCAGTGCCGTATTGATTCTTGTATGAAATGACTATGAGGGCAAGAGCAGGGCTTTGTTTCTGTTTCTGTGTGTGTGTGATCTGTACATGCTTTATCTAATCAAAGACGTTCATGAATTTCCTGATGATGAAATGTTGGCATGGAAATACAATCTGAGAGTTTCATCATGCTGGGAGGTTTTTGAACAGTGATATCGTCTGCGGTATCTCATGTTTCACAGATAAGGCTGTTTTATTAACCCGGGGTCTGTCAAAAGGCTGACATACAGCAGGTCCCCCGGCACATACCTGTATCAGATAGACTCATATTTGAGACACGGGCTGTGCTTCATGGTTTATTGCAGTGGTTCCCAACAGTAGTGGTGTCAGGTTCCCCATCTTTCCTTACCTGTTTAGTCACAGTCGGCTCACAGGCCAAAAAATAACGTTGATTTTACTTCACAAGATGAAAAACAAAAAGAAATTTGCAGTAGAAGAGATGACATGTCAACATGGCTTAATAGGATAAGTAATATAAATAATAATGAACAGTTGGGGAATTCCTCACAGCTACTTCAGTTTCAGGATCCTGGTACTGTGCATGCTGGGTATCTTTTCCTGTTTATAACAAGTCAAAAGTCTCCTGGTAAAATATAATATTATCATATGTATTATCATATTATCATATTATATTCAAGCTTGAAACCCAGTGACGCTAATTGCACTGCACAGTTAGAGCTCATTCCACCAAAGCCACTTTTAACTACATTAGCTAATAGGACATAAAACAACAAAGCAACATAAAAACTGATTTGTTAAAAGAATTAAGAAAAAAAAAATACAGAAACGATTTATCGGGCATCAAATAGTTATGTCAAATATTTAAAAATGTTTAGGTTCTTACATGGAGACTTGTCTATAGAGACAGTGAATTTACAAAAGTAATCTTAAATTAAATGCTATTTTTTACCTTGTATACATTTTACTTATATATATTATGGTGTCATCTGCATATGTGTGTAGATTCAATCTGTATCCTGGAATGGATCCATGAGAAACACCAGTGAAAGAAACTAGCAGCAAAAGTACAAACAATATTAACACTAAAAAATAATCTATTTAATGTTTCATTATCCATTTTGTGAAAGATGTAAATTATCTGTTTGACCATGAATCTGCCTTTTTAATTATTGTAGTGTCCCTATACGATTGCTTTCCGACCAGTTCATTGTATACAGAACCTTTTTTCTTCTCAAGGTTCACTTCATAAAACAAGCCATTGCATTGTTTTCCTTAGAGCTTATATATAATTCCACTTTGGCTCAGTAGATGTAGGAACACCAGCAAACCAGATAACCGAAACCATCGACTTACGCCACATCACATAGCTGCAAGCCGAGCCACTTATCTGTTCAAAGAAGTGGGGTTTCTGTGGAATTCCATTTTGTGTAAGCTCTCGCTCTGACCTCCAGAGTGGAGCTCCTGTGCTTGTTAGGCTGGCTGGAAGCTCAGAATGATGCCTGCGTTTCCTTGTGTGGTAATGTGATATTTATATGCTGAAAGCCTTCCTGCCAGCGTGCCACACGCACACGCACACACACACACACACACACACACACACACAAACACTCTCTCTCTCACAGGATACGTTGGATGCATTCCAAAGGAAGGGAAGTCAGGCACTGCTCGGAGCTGTGAAGTCTTACATGGACGCGTTCGTCTTTCTCTCTTTCCCTTCGCTCTGTATCTCCTCTTGCATAGAGCAGTCACACACTCGCTAACACACTCACATTCCTCCCCTTCCTCCCCTTCCCTCACCGGGCAGTTTGCCATGGCAGAGAGGTCAGACATCATGTGATGTTGCAGTGGTGTGTAGAATCCATTCAGCTCGGGGTCCCCAGGCACTGGATGACAACCAACCAAACCTCAGTCACAGGTTTTCAGCAGCATGAAAAATACATCCAACCATCTGCCAGACTTCAAATGGCCTGCTACGCTCTTTAGACTTTCACTGCTGTCCTCAGACCACTTCACTGACTGTCACACAGTTTCTGCTGCTGGGAAAACCGACAGCTAAAAGCCCCTTTATCATTATCTCTGCTTCTCCCGTCTCGTCTAATGGCACTCGTTCCTTCTCTCTGACTGCTGATCACAGGATCGTGGAACAATGATGAAGGCAACGTGAGATGACGTTTCAGACAGCTTCCTTTGATAGTATGAAAGATGCCAGTGCTGATGGTAATAAGTCAGAATCAAAAAGAGGCGGCTAAACGCTGGGCTGTATGAAGCGTCAGACTGAAGGCTAAACGGGTTGAGATGTGTTGTTGCTCTAAATCAGACCTCTTCAACTTTAGATTCATTTTTCCCCTCAAATTTCTCAACTGGAAAAACGCTGCTAAGTCAAAGCCATTATGTAGTCATTACTGCGGCACGGCCCTTTCGCACATAAACAGAAAGCCCTGCAGGGGTAATCATAATATGACTGTTGAGTCGTCTTATTGACTGGAACAGTCAGTAAGAGTGGGAGATTTGAAACCCTCAGAGACAGTTGCTTTTTGTTTTGTAACTGGCTGGATTTGAAATGTAAAGCTTGTCCAAAATGAAAGAAATCATTTTGTTGTCCTTCTGGCTTTTAGTCACTTGAGCAAATGTCTTAACTCTGATTCCAAAGTAAGCCTTTATTCTTTAAATTCTTTGTATACGGTGGTTAGTTGTCGGATTTCTGTCGGCCTGCCAAACCGGTCATTCCTCAACAGATGGCGTATATGATGTGTTTATGAAATGACTTTATTCCAGTAAAAAAAACGTACACTGCTTTTAATCCAAATTGAGTCGATGTACGTCATAGAATATTTAGGGGTTTCCAGCCCAACGTCGAAAGCCTTTGATTTTCTTCAGCTTTTGTTGGTTTTGCTATAGGTATGTCGCCTGACTCTAGTCAGTCCGGTGCTGCAGACAGCTCCGACATGATGGTTTTATTTAGTGAAGCAGTCTTCTGGTTTTCCGCCTGTGATCTCTCTGAAATAAAGGCCCCGTCTGTGCTGAACAATGTCTGCATCAAACAGGACCTCTGCAGTTTTTCATGTTGTGATCTATTTGTTGCTTTGCCACAGGGAAACTCGCAGCATAGAATCAATATGTTTGCCGTTTATCTCCCATCTCCACATCTGGTGTTTGTTGTTGATGCCCCAAAATGGCTCCTCGTGAGGCCGGTGTCTGTGCCAGCTCTCTGTTTTGGAATGAGGAAATGAATGAAGGGTGTGTGGTGTAGTCAGTAAGCACTTAGCTCCAAACCAGTGGGCGGCCGCGTCTCCCTGCCACGATTATATCAGCAACAAGAAAATGCTCTCAATTTAATCACTTCTCCTCGCGCCTACTCCCATTCAGATGTGAGAGCAGAGATTATTTCAGTCATTACGCCGAGATGATTTTGTGTATTTTTGCCAGCGTTCCTCAGGCGTGCTGATGCCACTGCTTCATGTCATACATGCTCGTGTGTGTGTTCATTTGGGGAGAGATCTTTATCCGGCCGAGCCCCGACCCAGCTGCAGTATGAATATAAAATCTCTCCTGGAGAGGGGAAGCCACAGAGACTCTGCCACTGCAGGGCCAGAGATTACAAACTCAATTGTACTCTGCTGGGTGACATGTCGGCTCAGCAACTTCCTGCTCGCGACATCGGAGAGGAGGAAAGTATGAGACCGTCCATGCCTCCAGTGCCATTAATCTTTTTCTCTTTGTGAGCAGCAAACTAAAAAAAATATTTAGCGTCCACTCCTGTGACGCTGACTTTATCCTTTCTCACTGGAAAATTGGCAACTAAAATACAATTTAATGACTGGATTTTAAATTTGTACATTAATCAATAGTCCCTACATTCTGTATTCTTTATACTCCTGGTGCATATTTCCTATATTAAATAAATGTGGCACAGTCAC
The DNA here is from genome assembly GCA_016785345.1 of Trinectes maculatus. Taxonomy (NCBI): domain Eukaryota; kingdom Metazoa; phylum Chordata; class Actinopteri; order Pleuronectiformes; family Achiridae; genus Trinectes; species Trinectes maculatus. Next base: position 10,455 of record JAFBJQ010005209.1, read on the forward strand.
GTTTATCGGGGAAAATATTAATCGGTAATTTAATGCAAAACGATCCCACTCAGCAGAAGTGGGATGGTTTTGCTGATCGTTGCATTTTGTGCTGCTCTCATGTAAAAGGGAAATTCAGTTACATTTGGAAAGCCTTTCACAGATCAATTTATCAGTCGTCATTTTTGAAGTGGTTACGTGTTCTCTGTGTGGGTTTTCTCCGGCTTCCACCTACAGTCCAAAAACATGCACGCTCGGATGAGGTTAATTGACTGTATGTGAGTGTGATCACAAACACAAGCAGCGAGTGCCAGATTTATTTATCATCCCTGAACAATTTAAACGTGTCCTTCGTTTATGTTCATGTATTTTGAAAACATAAGTAGTCTTGTATTGCATCTTTGGCTCAGGATATTTGTCCTTATCATGACACAGAAGTCAGTTGCCATCATACACAACACACAGCTGAATGTCACTGTTTGTTTTTAGTGTATGAACTCAATTAGTGTCTCTCTGTAAGCGTAACACAGGGGGTTTGTGTGTAGATACGTCTCTGTTGAAGTGACAGGTCTGTGATCATTATTTTTAATGAGGCTCCAGTGATGTGTCCTGGTGAGAGGTGGGACTTAACAGTCTGCCCCACATAGCACCAGATACCCGTGAGCATGATCAGGCAAGAATTTACATCAGCCCTTACATCTGCCCTCTGACTGGAATGTATGAAGTTCCAGGGAACAGACACATTTTACCTGCAGAATTCAGTCAGAGTGGAGATCCCAGTGTTAATCAGGGATTGTCCTGCTGCGTTTAAAACCAGGTCCAAGAACAGGTACAAATGTTGCGGCCTTGCTCCATATGGACCTGTTTAATTTGAAAAAACAGGAACTGGAATGAAAACAATGTGTGACACAATGTAAAGTGTGATTTCCTGTTAAAGAGGCCACAGTGTGTCAGCACTGTTTCCCCCATTTGTACCTTATTCAGCTTGCTGTGGTGAATATGATTGAGTTTTATGTTTGTTATGTTTTAACATAAATTACAAACCTGCCCATTTATAATTTAATATGCATATTCACCTTTAAAATTGCGGCACCATAAAAATCAAGTGGGAGTTTTCTGTCGTTGGCCTGGAGCTGCCAGCTTCAGCTCAGCTTCTTCCTGCTGCCTTCCCCATATGTCGAGATATTTCTTCAGCACATCGTGCACGAGCTTTCCTGCCATGGTCCAGTGAGCGAAAATGCCATCAAATGCTTTTGCAGGCTCAGTGTGCAACGTAGAGTATTGATTTACATGGAGCATAATTGTCTTGGCTCTCAAATTCCTGGTGGTCGGTGTAGCAGGAATGAGATTCAGCATAATTTCTGGAAGAATGCTGGCACTTCACATATCTTTAGATTGTATATGGCTCCTGCTGGTTATTTAAAAACCTAGATGTTTTAGAGCTGATGACCTGTTTTCTTGGTTTTTTTTTTCCTTCTTGATTTAAAAGAAATGTCTATTCTGTCACTTGTTATGGAGCCAGTTGTCACTGTCGTAACATTAGAATCACCCAGAAGCTGCGGATTCATCCACGCTCCAATAAACCTTATCATTTAGCATTAATACCAAGAATAATATTTGAATCCCGTTCCACCTCTCAAAAGTTCAAAAGTACTCTGTGAAATTAAAGATTTAGTTGACACATTGCTGACAGACCTGGTTTTCTCTGCTTTACTGTAAATGGCCATAAACATAATAGCTTACTATGAGTGATTAACTGTTAGCTGTTTGTTTTCAAGTCATTACTCCTCTGCATTTCACATAGGATTCATAATTGATGTTTTATATTCTGTTTGATTTTCTGTTTTTCATCCCGTGGAAAGTGTCCTTGAGCGTTATACAAAGCGCAGTATGAATATGAATATCATGTGTTTAAAAAAATACTTGCAAGTTTTCAAGTGTTAATAATAACTGATATCATAATCCACTTTCTTATAATAAGCTACTGTTCTTAGTCTATATGGTCCCCGGCTGGTGAGGATTTTTTTTTTTTTGCTTGACATGCAGCTTGGGAAAATTGTATTTATGTTATATTTTGCCATCACATGCATGTTTAGGATCCTTTTACGAGGTATGTGAGTCAGCTGAAAACATTAAAATGCAAAGCGCATCTTCAAACAACTCTTTGACCTGCAGTCAGAGTCATCGAGTGGCCACCGCTAATAAAGTTTGCCAGCGACAGTGTTCAGAACCGAGTGTGGTCAGGTAGAAATAATAATAATAATAATAATAATAATAATAATAATGATAATAATGATAATAATAATAATAATAAATAAGCCCTGTTTCAGTACCTGCCCTGTGGTAACGCAGCAACAGGTTCTTTAAAAACTGCTTATGTGCCGTGTAAGAATGCAAATAATGAAAGATAATTCTGTGGTTTCTCAAATATATTCTAGCTCACTTGCAAAACCTGTTACAGTATGAATAGAAAACCCAACACCTTTTGTTTAACAGCTCACTGTTCTTCCCTTGGTACATAGGAGTCAGCTCATTATATCTATTGTCAGACGTGTTACTAACCTGTGGTCTCAGAGAAACCCAACACTCGCCTTTGATAAGAATCAGTGGACGACCTGGGAGAAGGTCCCTGAGTAAACCCAGATGGGAGGGAGGGAGGGCTGCACCCCGAGCGTCGGAATATCAAAGCAAATCTTCACCTTCAGAGACAGGCGTGTTCATAAACTTCCCGCTTCCTTCTCAATTTCCACATTATGAAATCAAATGCCCACAGTGAAGTGGTGGGGGGCGATACCTCACTTAAAATACGAGCCCTCTCCTCTCTCCGGCAGCACCTGTGGTAAGGAGCGCTGGATTTGTGGCATCGATAAAGTGAGACTGTGGTGGAAAGTAAGACGTTTTAATGCCTCTGATACCCGGATTGTACTTTGATGTCAGGGTCTGAAAGCAGACGTGGTAATTGTCTCCAGGGGTTTCTTGCTGTGTGTGTGTGTGTGTGTGAGTGTTGTAAAAGAAACTAGTGAGAAAGGTTTTCCTGTCTACAAGTTCATACGTCAACTTGAATATAATAATAACAAATATTCTTTCTTTCTTTTTTTTAGTTTGGGATTTTTAACTCGTAAACCACTTCGTATTAAATGCTTTTTTATTATTTCATCGCTGTTGCGGTGTTTGCAGAATTTATTTTCCGAATGCCATTTTTCCCCTGCACTCCATGAATGGGTATTATGTTTATGGTCTTGAAAAGACGCCTGCAGTCGTCAAACAGGAGCTGAGCTGTGAGCATAGGAGCGAAGCCTTTTGCTCGGAAACTTCCAGCACTCGGCTTATTGAGTCTAAGAAGCTTTGACTGGAGTGAGGCGGTCTTGTTTTCCTCGCGCCCGAGGGCCACCGCAGGAGGTGAAGTCATAAACGTGGCTGGGAAAGTGGAACTGGGTTAAGTGAGGAAGTCTGTGTGAATCTCCCTGAGCAAACACATGACTTCACTACACCTGTCATCACGAGCGCGAGCTCCGAGGCGAATGCGTGGCTCGCTCTTTACAAACACGTTCTTTTTTCTTTCTTTCTTTTTTTTCCTTCCACCACCAGAGTGAATAGTTCTGCTCATGAGGCCGGAGCGTAGCGAGTTTGAATCCATGTGTGCCTCGGTCTTCCAGGGAGTTTTATTGGTGGGACTGTGGGCTGGCGACAGCTTGAAGTCATTTACCTCAACACAGTAATGAAGAGTCAACCGCTCACACACACACACACACACACACTCAGAGTGGGTTATTGAGCGAACCCTCACAGTGCAAATACACAAAGGCACTACAGCTAATACTAGTGGATTCTTTCATGAGTCTTGACTCGATAGTTAAACATATATTTGCATATTATATTTATATATTGATGTACTATTTTATCAGTGCGAAACGTTGGTGAAGGAAACGTGTCCTTGCAGCCGAGCAGAGTGACACTAACTGGAAAATCGTGGCCCTGGTGCTGAGCTTCTGATAACGAGACATGTCTCTGGTTGTGTCGGGGATTATTAATAATGTAAAAATTCAGAAGCGAGTGTTGCACACTGCTGGATAATTAATGTTCACCCTCCAACTTGACACCGGTTGATTCTGTAGGTGAAGGAGTGTGTTCAATTTTTAATCGTGAGCGGGACAAAGGAGGCCGCCTGCGATGACGGACCGCCTCTGTATTGGTCTGGTCGTTCATGTCACATGGGGCCAGTAGGTCCAGCCCTGACTCCGTACTAACTGAGGGTCCAGTTATAAAAGGAAACTGTTGGCCGTCTGATTTCCATCCTGCTGAAACCAGTTAAGCCTATGAAGAAGCCACTGGTTATGTTAAGGTGTCGTTTAGCTTCTCATTCTCCAGTAAAGAAACTGTGTTAAACTGTTTACACAAACTGTTGATGCCTCAAACTGGAGCATCTTTGTTACCATGAATTAAACATTAAACCCAGAATATTCCACCTGACCCACTTTCCCTGCAGGTAAAAATACCTGACTACCTGATTCAGGTCTGACTCAGCGAAGTCAGCTCATGGCTCACATCTGACGCCGTAATGATATAAAGATGTTTTTTTGTTTTGTTTTTTTTTTCAACCTTGGGAAGATGTGTTGTTTTATTTAAGTTACATTTTTATTCATAAATCAGTGACAGGGCTTAAAACGACAAACTAATGAAAACCAAGAGAGGAGAGAATAAGAGAAATCAAACACACATTGTTCAACTCAGACAAGTGATTTGTGCTAAACTGTGTCGGCTGTTGTCGTTTCTGAACAGAAACACTCTTCTTACGCTGTTTAATTCACTGCGATCGGCCGTGTTTTCCTGATGTCAGACGGCTCTTAATGAAACTCAACACTTCCTGCACATGTTTCACAGTAAATGTGACGTGAAAAGATTATTTCCCCTCAAGTGTTGGAGCGCTTTTAATGTGAAACAGATGGAGGAGTAAGTTTGTGTTAGCAGCAAACGGCAGATGGGAATAAATCCAAAAAGAAGAAGAAGCATTCCTATTAAAACATTATAGTAATTAAGTAAAATTAGTGTGTTTCCATGACTCGGCCCAGATTTGACAGTTTACAGTGTCATTTTTACAGTTGTTGTCTCAAGTGGAGACTTTAAGCTGCACAAATTGGGTATTTTCCCACCTAAGCTAACATCAATGATAGGCAGCTAATTCTCTATTGTGAGTTTCCCAACAGCTGCAGCCTGAATGCAGATTGTAGTGGTATAGATTTGGAAATCTGAAAATTCAGTCTATAGTGACCTCTTCCAATTAAAACTTTGCAATCTGTGAGCACAACAGATCACTGGAGGTAATTTGTGTTGTCAGGAATCGATGGTGTGGTCACAGGTGGTAATTATTTCGTATGAAAGTGTTAGTGACGAAGTCGAATAGATTCAAACTTGACCAGAAAAAGCGACTAACGTAGCATCAACATAGTATTTTAACAACCAGGTTGCATTAACTCAATACAGGATCAAAACATCAGTTCATGCATTTGCATTTAATTGTTTTGTTTTGGTTTTTTTTAGGATGGATTCAGTTTTTTGATACATACAGTATATTGTGAGAATTTTTGACAAAATAGTTTTGGTACGTTGTTAAAGTATGTGCCTGTTACTCTTTGGGGCCAGTGTGCTGAATGCAGACGTCGTATTTACAGTATACAGAGCTTTTTCAGCTGTATTCGTCAGGTTCGGGTTCAGGTTCGGGTTCGAGATCAGACCTGGGTCAGTGTTATTTGGAGAAAACGGTCGGTCGATTGTAGAACGACTGGCGGAACGATTGCTGCCGCGTACAGTTCCCTGCAGCACCCCTTCACCTCCCACGTGTAGCTGATAGAGAAAACCCATCTGTTTCTCCATACCCCGAGTGAAACCAGCCTTGACAGAACTGGCAAACCACTTCTTCGAGTGTGTCCTCTCTGGGAGGACACGCTGATGCGTTGTGTAGTTCGCTATCTGTCAGAATCTCTGCCTCAGCGTGCCGCCCCTCACCTCTTACTCTTATTATCCCTCTTTCTTACTGAATCCTATTCCTCCTTTTCACTCTCAGCTTCCACCCCCCCCTCCTCTCCTCCCATCACGCTGCGCCTCCCTCCTCCTTCCACCCTCCTCATTTTTAAAAGCCACATGCTCCCAGCCCGTCTGGCTCAGTCGCACCCTGCCAATGAAGGGCTTTTTATTGGGCTGAGATTGAGTGCAGCCAAGCAGGGCCTGGCTCGGGCTGAGGCTGAGGCCAGCCTCACAGTCCCCCCACTCCACCACCGCCACCGCCACCGCCACCCCCCCTCCACTAACTGCACAGCCCACTCCACATGCCTGTTCTGCTCCGGCCCTGTTGCCCAGAAGGAGATTACTTGTCTCTGCTGCCCTTAATTGCAGACAGCAGCTGAAAAGAGCCAGGGAGAGAGAGAGAGAGAGAGAGAGAGAGGGATGGTGGAGAGGGGAGAGGGAACAGCGTTGGCTTGTTGAGCTGTCACTCGACAAGCCTGGATTCAAAGGTTTGTGTTCCTTCTGCCAGTGGCTGGCTGAGTGTTAGCAGCTCTTATGAAGATGGATGTTGTTTTCATCAAACGCTGCTCGTCACTCGCGGTGTTTTGGTTGAACACTACAGTAGATGAAAGACTCATATACAGTATAAAACTTGACAAGGTGATACTTTATTAGAAGAATATGTGGGGTGGGGAAATGGGCCACTGTGCCCTCAACCTACCCTCTAAACCACTGTTTTCCTAGTCAATAGCTTCCTTCCTCGTCGTCTCTTTCTGCTTCTCTTTTTATTGTGAATTTAATATTATTACAGTTGGTTATTGTTGGGTCCCCTGGCTCGATCCCAGTAAATGAAATAGTGGGCAGTGTGTTGAACAGGCAGCGTCTGTCGAAGCAGTCGAGCTCTGTGGATTTTTACACCTCTTCCTTCAGCCGTTTCGTGTTTTTGCATTTCGTCCTCCATTCAGTCTGCAGCTACTTGGTCAGATGGTCTGAATCCGGGTTTGCAGCCCTGTTGCCTGCTTAACTCCTATTCAACCTGCCTGAGCACGTAGCCTTCAAGCGCCACAGCCTGCCAATCCAGTCAGCAAATAAAAAGATGCTTTGGGTGAAATTGTTTGGTCTCGTGCTGGTCTTCAATTCTCCGGCCAGTTTCCATACCCAGTAAAGACAAACCATTTTTACTGTGTACAAGCAGAAAATTAACCACTGACTGATGTTTTGGTTTCATTTTAAATACATACTTCAGCCACGTGGGAAGTAAAATGAGTCATTTTCTTGCTGAAGGTCACAGCAGATCTAGATCTTCGTCTTGGAGCAGTGAGATGAGTCCTCGTCTCACTGTAGTTTGACCTCTAACAGGAAGTCAGTATGCCTGAAGCCGTCGACTAGTGATACTAGACTCACCTGTCACACTCACTATACACACACACCCTCAGATTTCTCCAGTGTAAAACACTGTGGTCCTACTACCCAGAATGCCTAGGGGCCGGAACCCTGACCTAGCAAAGAAACCGGCACACACCTCAGGACCTCTCTCTCAGCTGTATTCACTGTCATTGTTGCCCTATGGTGTTTCCACATAAATCCACATAACCGTTTCTGTGTTTCTCTACGAGCTCAGCTTTAGTTGTGTTTGTTTGTGTGTATGCGTCCAAGCAGACGGCGAACATGCAGGGCTGAGTTAAACCTCTGTGTCGCGCAGCCACAATGTTTCGTGCCCTTTTGATTAACATGGAATGGAAACAATTAGATGGGTGGGTGTGTGTGTCTGGGGGGGGGGGGGGGGGGGGGGGGGGGGGGGGGGGGGGGGGGGGGGGCTGAGGCAAAGCAGCACATTCAACAGCTTTAAATGCTAATTAGCTAATGGAGGATGAAAGAGCAGACAACTGGCAGGGTCTCACACGAGCACACCAGAGGTCTGGCTGCAGCAACGCTCGTTCCATCTGATTTTTGTAAGATCGCCACCATTTTGTTTCCCGCTGACGACACAGCCATCTTGCTTCACAGGAAATCTGTTTTTTGAGGTTGAAACTCAAACCCTTTACAACAACTGAGTCTGACACGACTTTTTTGTTTGTCTTTGCTATGACGCCTTAACCCCACATTACGCCCATTAACGGCGTTCCCACGTTAATCCCTGTTCATTTCTCTTCACACGAGACCCCGATCTGAGAGCGTTGTTCAGTCTGAACCTCGGCGTTGGCGTTACATCATACTCTGTAGAACTGTACCGCTGAAAGACAATGACTAATGGTTCTTCAGAAATAATCACTGCGCCCAGAGTTTAAATCACTCAGGATTAAAGTGTCCTCCTGAGTGACTAACATGCACATTTAAAAGAAGAAGACTCAATTAGGCTGCTCACCTCACTAAGCCGTCTGAGAAGCGCTGCATGGTCTTAGCAGTTCCCGGAATCGATCTTTTCATTGTAGCCGCAATTTCATGTCCCCTCTGGCGACTGCACAGACAGTATTCCTTTCTAGTCTGATGGGGAACACGAAGCCCTGTTCATACACAATAGAAAAGATCAATGTTGTAACCGTGATTACTAATAATTATTTTTAATAAGTGTTTATTTTGAACCTTGTGTCCTTAACAAGTCCCATTAACATAAAAAATAATTTTAGGACGTGCAACACAATCAATGTTTTTCTCGCAACGTGAATTATTTTCGTTCTCTTTAGTTCATGTATGGGAACGTATGTTTGCATGGATTGGTTTGATTCGAGACAGTGTCATCTTGTTTCCGTGACGACCCAGCTACGACTGTTTCAAGTGATATGAGGTATCTGTTTTCATGCAGGGATCTTGTATGTCTGAATGCAGCTATTCCACTTTTGTATAAATTGATCACATAATCACCATAACATTGACACCAAAGCCTGGTTCATTTATGAAGATACCAGGGCTTTGTAGTTGTAACCAGACGTCAGTGAATGAGACATGAACAGCTCACTCGGGAGGGACCTTTGGGGTTGGTATGTATCATCTGTATCTTCCTGTTGGAAAACTCTCTGACGATCCGACGTTCCCGACCATTCACACTCTGACTGCTCAGACGTACGGAGGTGCAACATTTAAACTTCTCTCCGCAGCACTTTTTAAAAATTACTCACATAAATATTTGTGGCCCTTTTAATAAAACCCAATTACCTGACACACCACTTTGCTGCACGCACAACCTTTACCTTGTTTAACCGCACAACAATCAAAGATAATTCTTTTAAGGAGCCGCTGGGGGGAACGTAGGAGTGAACACACTCGACTGGAAGATCTAATTTCAGTGGAACCGCTGTGTCATTTGCCAGGAGGGATCAGGATCCCCACCAATATGTGATGACTCGTGGTATTTACGCACTACGCTCAAGTCGACAAGAACTCTAATCTGAAATACACATCTCTCTCCATCATCTTTCCCCAGTTTGTTAGACAAGTTTCCGACTCCCTGACAAGCCCCAAATTTGTCACAACCTTCAGAGCTCCTCTGAGGGACACATTGAGGCTGCTGAATAAGAGAAGGGAGCGAGAGAGAGGGGAAAAAGCATGCTGTCATGAAAAGAGCCGCTTCCTGGCTGGCTAGATGCAATCATGGGCACTATCTGATAGCGCCGGAGGAAATTGGATGAGCTGAGAGCCGTTGGCTGCCAGTGATGGGAAAGATGACTCCTTTGTCACTGTGTCAGTCAATTCCCCATACTCTCACCTGAGAGACCAATCAATAACACAGGGGGAGAGAGGCTCGGCTTGTCTGTGGGCCTCTGTATGCTGTAGGCCGCTGTCAATTATCTCCTGTAAAACACCCTCTCCTTCATAGGAATGCGGTGCGGCGTGTTACAGGGCGTGCGTAAATGTGTCAGAGATGCAGTAAATGTGATGTGTTTCTGTGGAGTTTGCAGTCGTGCCCGGTGATATGGCCCTAAAATGTTATCGTGATAAAAAAAAAATCAAATCAGTCGATATTGATGATTATTGCAATGAATGTCAGATGATTGACCTTTTTTTTGGCTCCTTATAGAAACCACAAAACATTTCATACTACAGAGTTAAAACATGTTTTAACTCTGTACTCCATACTCCATGTATGTATATGTATATGTATATGTGTATGTATATGTGTATGTATATGTATACGTATACGTATATGTATATGTATACGTATATGTATATGTATATGTATATGTTTTAACATAACTGCAGAGTTAAAACGTGTGTTATACATAAACAATACATATACATCACTGTATATCAATGAATATTAATATATGTTTATATTAGTAATTTTATTAAAAGAGTGATATTGGAATAATTCATATTTTTATCACCCGTTCCTCGTTTTAAATAAATGATCATATGTCAGGAGTTAACAGTGCTGTGTAATTAATAAGAGAACACACACACACACACACACACACACAATGTATATGTATATGTATATGTATATGTATATGTATATGTATATGTATATGTATATGTATATGTATATGTATATGTATATGTATATGTATATGTATATGTATATGTGTATGTGTATGTGTATGTGTATGTGTATGTATATGCATATGTTTTAACATAACTGCAGAGTTAAAACGTGTGTTATACATAAACAATACATATACATCACTGTATATCAATGAATATTAATATATGTTTATATTAGTAATTTTATTAAAAGAGTGATATTGGAATAATTCATATTTTTATCACCCGTTCCTCGTTTTAAATAAATGATCATATGTCAGGAGTTAACAGTGCTGTGTAATTAATAAGAGAACACACACACACACACACACACACACACAATGCACACATTGATTTTTAATCATTTTATTTTTGTGGAACAAAGTAGTTGCATGTCTTGGATTTTGGTGCCGGTTGTAATAAATTCCGTCTCATCTCCACTCTCCGCCGCTCGCAAGTGGTGCAACGGGCGTCATTAGCGACTGCATCATTAGTCGTGTAATTATGGTGCATAAGACGCAGAGAGACTCATAACTATCAGTTTCTGTCAGGCGAGTAGTGTTACACCGGGCCAGGAGGACAGCGAGCAGGATTTAGGCGTATAAATAGACACAGTCGCTGAATGATTCATAGCTGTGAAGCAGGACCTCGTAACATTTTTGTTCATGTCCATTACGACCACCACTAAACTGCTGCTTTCCCCCTGCAGTTCCCTGGTACCTGTGAAGAGTCCACATCCCCATTCGTCTTCATCTGCACCAACCCTCAGGAGCTGCTGGTGAAGTTCCCCATGAAAGGGAAGCACAAGATCTGTAAGTCCTGCTTCTTTTAATGTCAGGGGAGGTGAAGTGTATGAAATTAGCCTGAGACGACTTCTTTATTTTCTTTCATCAGCTTTCTCCTCTGCGTGTAGTCGATGTGTTTAGAAAGAAAAAAGTCACAATGCACAAGGCTCAGTTCCTGATGACTAGATTTTCATTCATGAAAGTGAATTACACTCCCACGTACAGTACACATGTACAGATTCGCTCTGAGAGCAATCTGTAAAGACGGGATTCGCTGTCAGGTTGCCTGGGGGACGCGCCGGGCCTGGATGTGCAATGTTGTTGCTGTATTGTGTGATTTATAATCGGACTCAAACACGTTTTCCCTCAGCTGCCATAGCTGCTGCCGCTGCTGCAGAATGATGTACCTGCAAGCTCTTTTGTTAATATTTCAGAACCCTCTAAAGACTTGCGAGGATTGTTTATGCAGCTGTGCCTCGCTCAGATCTTTCCAGATCGATGGAGAAGCAGAGGCTAGCAGGAGACATACCCTTTTTATTCCGCCGAAATGGATATGACGGCCTGGTCTCCGGGTTTCTGTGAGTGTGAGAAACGCTTGAGAAGCAAATACAAATGTCAAACGAGACGTCACTGGGTCTGTAAAAATACGCTAGGTTTGATAACTGATAACGGCGGCTGGAGTCGACATCAGTCTCGTATCGACGGTTTTACTGTCCGGCTGCATCTGAAATGAAAATCTGACGACTCGGGTAAAGTTTGAAATTGTTTCCACATTTCATTCTGTCATTAGCGCAGTCGGGGATAAAAGGTAAGAGGTGCTGACGCGACATTAGAGGTGTGCTGTCGTAAGCACAGTCCGCTGGAGACAAATCTGGACCTGCATTATTTAAGCTCAGAGTGGCCTGTGGTTTTAGGATTCAGCAGCTTACTTATGAGTTCTGATTACTTGGACCTGCCTTTATAATGTCTGTCACATTAATATACTCACAGCTGCCGTTTGATTCTTTCCCGTTTAAAACTGGTGACGTCGCTCGAAATCTTGAGTTTGGTTTTCTGAAAAGCCTGAATTCTGCCGAAGACAAAACCAGAAAGGCCCGAGTCAGCTGTTTCTCTGATATTTTGTTTTGATGACATAACTTTTCTGTGATCCGTAAATAAATCCCGACTGCAGTCATTTCTCATAGTTTTCCTTTTTATTCTGATCAGTGACATTTTACAACTTTACCTGCAGTGGCAGGGAACTGTTATTCATCTTCTTTACTGTTCACCTGCCTTCTCACTCCCGTGTGTCCATTAGATTCACCTACTCTCAGGTGTGTGTGTGTGTGTGGGTTGGATGGATGGATGGATGGATGGATGGATGGATGGATGGATGGATGGATGGATGGATGGATAGATGGATGGATGGATAGATAGATAGATAGATAGATAGATAGATAGATAGATAGATAGATAGATAGATAGATAGACCAGTACATAGCAACCTGGGTTTATGGCAACATTATTAGAAAAAATCTATATTGATGTTATTATCTCATCAAATAAATCACCAAGAATAAAAATCCCAAACAGGCGAAATAGATATTCGTTGTTAACAACACCTCATAAAGTATGGAGTCATTAACACCCTCCGTCACATTATGTTGTCGATCTGTGTGTGTAGGATTGTTGCACCTGCTCCTCAGCAGTGTTGATGCTATATGTTAATATACGGTATGCTTCCAGCAGTATGTGATGGGCCTGTATTTAGATTGGTTATTGGTAATCCTGATGCACTGGACTGACCCTGTCCATCCTTTTCACTGTCTCATTCGTCCTCTTCTCCCTCTTCCAACTCAATTCCCAAAAGCATCTCACGGGTCAAGGCATCGCCGCTCATCCCTGTTTTTTTTATTTATTTTGTTTTTGCTCCTGCGGCAGCCTCACTCTCAAAGACTGCTTTTGTCTCAGAGGACTCGATCCTTTCTAATATACTATAGGCATTTATTTTATTTGTCTGTTAATTACTGGTAACCAACAGCAATTCGTTTTTGGAAATTTGGTAAGTAAAGCTGCCTGGATATCCTGTCAATCAACGTTTGACTTCGGAGGGATACACCCCCCCTCTTTTATTTACCTCCCTGTTAGCTGTTACCATAGCAACCCCTTCTTTTCCACTGGTCCCTTTTAAAATGCAGTGCAGATACAGGTCAATCCCCCCATACATGAAGACAGTGATACATTCTATAAGTATATACACAACACTGTATTACTATAACTGTGCATGAGTGTAAATATGTGTGTGAAACACATTTAATTGCTCTTTAATCGCGTCACTCGACACATTTTCACTGGTATTTTGTGCAGGGTTTTTTTTCTGCCTGTGAATTTTGCAGCTGGCTGTGTTTATTGCGAGTGTGAATTGATTTGATATGTCTGACAGGCAAACTGAACAAATGAGCTGAAAGCTGCAAACGTGCCTGCTGTTTCTTACAGGATCAGCAGCATAATGTGATAATATTGCTCACTGCAGCTCAAGGATTGAAATGACACACACATCCACATACGGATGGATGGACTCTAGGATGCATTTGGCAGTTATCAAATAGTCTGACTCTCTCTCTCTCTCTCTCTCTCTCTCTCTGTCTCTGTCTCTGTGTCTGCATGTTTCTGTGTAGTCTGTTTTTCATTGGGCTCTGTAGGTAATGTTAGGCACTGCTTGTTACAGACTCAGGATGATCAGCCATTACCCTGTGGAGGAGTCTGTGGCATTTAAATGGCACACAGCCAAGGCTCACTCCCTGTAATAGGGATGTGCATTATGGTTTATGGTCACATCCTGTGAACATTTGTATCTTTGTGTGTGTGTGTGTGTGTGTGTGTGCGCGCGCACATGCTGAAGGTCAGTCTGGGTGTTGAAAGCTATTTGGCTCTCTGACATGAACCTGAATTTCCTTTTTCCGCCTCTCTCACAGTGATCCCTCACTTCCTCCATGTTTTTAATAGCCTGACATTCTCTGTACGATGAGGCTGTACACACACACACACACACATACACAGATGACAGATTGTCTTTGCACAGTCTGTCTTACTTCTGATGCAAAATGTCAAACCTGCTCATTTGTAACACATACTTTTCATTTTTTCAGCTTTAATTGAAGTAAATGTGTTAATAATATCTAGATATTTCTAAAAATGCAACACACTAAAGCAGAACACTGTGAACACTGTCTCCATCTCGTCTTATATTGGTCGACGTCATACTGGGTTTCTTGTTGCTGAGTCGGCCTGATGCTGCTACTTTCTATTGAGCTATTTTTATCTTCCTCTTATGGATCCTCTGTCGTATTAAAATCCTTTTCCCTGCTTATCTTGAGTAATGTTCCAAATCAAATCACTTAAAGTCCCGTTAGGAGAGAGAATGACTTGCAAAAAGAAAAAAAGTACAGACTGAGAGAGTCTGATTACAGATTACAGAGTCTGTAATCCCGCATTTGACAAAGGTTTAAAAAGTTCAGGATCAGTACATATTGTTTAAAATAGACGCCACATGCCGTTTTAACACGGTAGGATAACTACACAGGATTAAAAAAAAGAAATACTGTGTGATATGGCTACAGAACGTGAATGTGATTGATACATATTAATCACATAAATCAATCTCTGTACTGATAAAAGGCAAGTGCCGAGAGAAGAAGAGGTTATGAGTCAGACGCTCTGTAATGTCCTTTAAAGCTCGTCACGCTGGTGGTCTGATGCTGAAGGTGGAACACTTGTGATAGTGATGAGTTCAGTGAATGGTTTGAGGAGCGGCTCATCTTTTCCTGTAAGAATAGTCACGCTCACATCTTTCCAGCAGATACAAAGGCGCTCTCCTCCTGTGCCGGGGCCCGGATCCAACCACATGCAGGGACGGAAGTCATGGATGTAATTACTAAGATGAGCAATTTAGCTGCAGTAGCAGGACGTGATGAGACTTTTTTTTAATCTCTTGTAACATAAGACATTGGAGAAAAAAACGGTAAAATTAAACTCCAGATTCTAATGTTTTGGTTTGAAATTTGCAATTTAAATCCCCAAGTAGCAGAAACTTCAGTTAGATTATTACCTGCTGATATAAATTATCTACTGAAACTGATGAAGGTTAGTTTTTCATGAAAATGCCACTTGACATTGCCGTCTGTTTATCTCTCCAAAAAGTCGTATATTTAATTACATCATTTACCTAATTAGCTCCAAACCACTGGGGCCTTTATCCCAAATATCCAGGTAATTTGTGACTAAATACCAGCTACTCTTTTTGCAGTTTCCTGAAGACATGGGAAATTCTATATTGTGAATGAGATACAAAATGTAAACACTGTGCACTGACTAGTTATCCAATGCCCTGCATAGAGTTTTGGTTTTTAGTTCTTAAAAATCCAAACGTCAAATGTGTAATAAACTATAGTTTGCAGCAGCAACATATATAGTAACTTATTCTCCAGTCGCCCCTATATGCTCTTCCTAATATTTATCTCAATGTAGCACAGGCCAGTGAAATCCAGCACAATACACATTAAGCACACTGTTGGGAATTGCTTGAGGCAAAGAAATCTATATTTGCCTGTTTCTGTGTAACAGCCAGGTGCCATGGGACTTGTGCGTACACATCACAAATAAATGATTCTCTTTATTTGGTTATTACGCATTCAACATCATATCTCTGTTAAACATTGCACATTCAGCTCTTTTTTTTTTCAATTTAATTTACATTTCCCACACATACATTATGGATGCGTTGCAGTGTGTGATATGTATGGCTTTTTTCCCTCGCGTTCGTAGCACATATGGATATAACACAATTTATTCCCTGTGAAAATCCGGGGGTTGAATTTTGCTCCACTAACCATCAGCTGCACTCTTACCTTGTTATTAGTGCTTTGTTTTATGTGTGAAATCACGGCGCCATGGGATGGCAAATAGAGAAAGCCAATTACCTAACAAATGTCCACCTTCTCTCCTGAGGTGGTCAGGATATGTTTTTTTCCCCTCTGCTTTGTTTCTGCCTCACTGTGTCATCCACTACTGGGAGACAGAAAGAGGTCAGAGCGGCGGAAGTCCTGTTTTGGTTATTTATTCATGGATTTTTCCATTTAATATTCATGCCTATTTCAGTACTATCTGGGTGCAGAGGAGAATTTGCTGCCTCGGAGGCAGCGGGGGCCTAAAAAAAAAAAAATCAGGTTTCAGCTCGAATGAGCCGAGTGGATGAAGGAGGGAGAGAGAGAGAGAGAGAGAGGAAGGAGAGAGCGGGGTTTCGTGTGTTGGAGAGCAAATGAGAGGCAGGCCTTGAAGGTGACAGGCTGTGTTTATTACTGATCTGTCAGCCGGTTAATGGGGAGAGAGGAGAGGAGAGGAGAGAGGAGAGGAGAGAGGAGAGGAGAGCTGTCGAGCAGAGACCAGCGTACACAGGCATGAAGCAGGAAGAAGAGCCTCCAGCAATAAACATGGCTGTAGCTGATCTGCTTGTCTTCACAGATTCAGTGACCACACTCTGCATTAATTGGCAGCTACACTGCACCTTTTAAAATAGGTTACATGCATTTTCTGCTTTGTTGTCATGAAATGAGTCTTTTTTCAGAGAGATGCTTCTCTGGCTACATGTCGGAGCATGTACACGTTTTTTCATACATCGTATAGGAAGATCATTTTAATCATCGTATATCATCGTATATATTTCCTGCTTTGAACTGTCCTCCTTGTTGACATTTGAGTATTTGAGCGTGTTGGCTTCTCTGCAGCCAGAAACGTCCAGTTCAGTGGGTTTTTTTTTTTTTAGTTCTTTTAAACTGTAACGTCCTTTTTGCCCCATGGAGATGATCACTGGACAAGTCCTGTTTTCAGTGGCTTTTATTTGTCCATGTGTGGTGAATGTGGGTCCATGCACTGCAGGTGTGTGACAAGCTTTCTGTGTCCATTGTTGAGACGTGGATGTTGCCGTATTGTTGTACAACCCAGTTTATTTTCTGATGAGGCCTGAGGGGATGGAATTGATTGAGTCTTATGAATATAACAGGATGTAAACAGCCTGTTTCATTCACACAGCACAAAACACGTTCTCTTTTTCTGATTAATAAAGTGATCTTTAACCCTTTTCCTGGGAGTCAGTGTCTTACACATTTCTGTTCTCTTTGTTTTTCATTGTTTCATCCGTCTTTTCTCTGTCTTTGTCTCCGTCTCTAACCCGGACCTGTCAGAGTCGTCAATCTGGGTCAGCACTGAGAAGGGGGGTGGGGGGGGGGGGGGGGTGGGGGGGGGGGGGGGGGGGGGTGTTTGGGTACAGACACATGTGCTTTGCAGTGTGATCGATGTCGTTGATTAGTGTGGGGATTACCATATTTGTGTGTGTGTGTGTTTGTGTTTGACTGACTGGGAGAGGTTAGCATAAATGCAGTTAGCGAAATCGAGGATCAATAAGTGGATTATTTGCACAGTTCATGTAGCTGATGGGGGGGTGGGGATATGAAACAGGACAACGCTGCCAATCAGCCACTCACAGGGCCTCAATGTGTCAGTGAGTGATTTCACAGTGAAAGTCTGAAACTGCATAAAAAATAATTTAATGTCATTTCACTTTATTATTATTATGTTCTGTTATTTTGCCTTTACCTTATTAATATAAATGGGTGAACAAAATCGTGTTGTATAATGTAGTGCAACAGCAACACAAACCACAGCCTCTGTAATAATCCCACAGATGGATTAACCCCTGTGACCTGTGTTATGTTCACATAAACGGTGACACGCTGCTGCCAATACGTCCATTAACATTTATTTCACAACACGTCTTAACCAGTGGGATCGCCACACTGCTCCACAGTGGTAATTCCCCTCAGTGGGCTCAGGCTGTCAGCCTCCCATCAGCTGTCACTGTTTTCACTCTGCCTCTTTTCAAAGGAGCGTTTGATTCTCGTCGTTTTCTTTCCCCCCTGAAAAAGAGCAGACAGATGTAATAGCCATTAGCCTCGGGGGGAGACGGCACACATGTGTCAACAAGGCTGGACTTTTACAGTCCGACTGAAGTCTGGGGATAAACAGTGGCTGTGTGGAGGCCTGTGTGTCTGAGCAGTGATCCGGGGGCCCGGGGGCCCGGGGGCCCAGTGGCACGCCGTCGCCCCCGGACGCCAAACACACCCCGACTCTATTTCTCATTACAAGTGTGGGTCAGACCACCCTGATACACAAAATCCAAACTGCGGCAAAAACCTAAGTGGGTGCTGCCACGTCACTCACAGCGTCCACACGGCGTCGTCCATCATGAATAAGTCATGTGACTTAAAATACACTGTTACCGTAAACTCCGGCTTATATTCCCGTATACTCCTGTTTCCTGTGTGGCGTTCGCTGCAGCTTATGATTGTTTTAATTAAAGGAAGCTGTTTTCCCAATGAATCAATTACTCATTTGGTCTAATGTGAGGAATTAAGATTAGTAATCATCGGGTGGGGTCTTCGATACCATTTTCACCCATATTTGCAGAATGAAATCTTATTAATCCAATCAGCTAATAGTTTTAGCTCCACTGTTAGTGCCACTTCCTGCTGTTTGGCCAACTTAAGCGACTGCTTCATATTATCTCATTTCCTTCTCTCGTACTTTCTCAGGAAAAAAAAACACTCCTCAAAATTTCAATCCTTTATCTTAATTTGATCTCCGTTTTCTGTAGCATTTGCAAGATGGACGAGTTCCTCCCAGCACGTTTCTCCCTCGTCAGCGCTCTTCCTCCTCAGTATGTTTAGCTTGATCTCTTCAAATTTATTTCCTACTTTGTAACCAGAGGCAAGAGCCCTTGACTTGCTGCCCCCACGGCCGCAGCCAAGGCAGCCATTTAAGTTGTGATTAAAAATTAATGGTTGAGTGAGAGGCGGCAGAGAGAGAGAGAGAGAGAGAGAGGCTTTGGAGATGTGAGCGAGCCCAAACAGCAGCTGCTCCCTGATAGAGCGTTGGAAGGTCTTCTCACAACTCTGCTGTGTTGAACTGCAGAACGGCTCACACCCCACCATGAATATTGCATTACCGTGCTATCGGGCTCCTTGTGTTCCCCCGCTGTGTGTGGAGCAGAATGCCAAAGTGTGCACGTCAAACATGAGTCTAATTTAGGCCACGCCCCCCAAACCGAACCCCAGCATCACCAAGCTCCCTCAGAGACGACCCTGTTTCACTGTGTCACCAGCGGTTGTTTTCCACATATCCGTGTACTGTATATGTATAATGAGGCAAAACAATACGTTTGGAAATAGCAGTGGTTAATTTACACATGCACGTTCCGAGTCTGTGGTCATTACATTGAAAAGCAGAAGCAGGAATACCAGGGAAAGCAGGCACCGTGTCTTGACCTTGACTCGAGCAGATGATGAGTAGTGGCACTTACATCAGGATCTGCCCTTTTCTTCCTCCCTGCCTCGTTCTCCATACATTTCATTACAGAGCACAGAGCCCATTACCCACTGATTCATCCACTCGTCCCTCCACCACCGACATTATTCCCCCATCGTACAGCGGTTTATAGAGCAGGGCTTTGATTGAAATACCCACTTATTCACAACAAATGGAACATTTTGGTTTTGTTTTTTAAAGGGCGGTTATTTTTGGCTTTAACAACATCGGCTATGGAGATTATAGGAGGATAGTGAGATTATATTAATCGGGGGTATAGATTTAATATGTTTATCAGTGACAACTGAAGGTTCGGAACACAAATGTCCTTGCAAAGTCATTCAAATTCTTGGAGAAAAAAATGAGTAGAAGTGATTGAATCATATATTTTATCTCACTGTAGACTGAACAAAAAATAAACAGCATTAACAAGAAAGTTCAAAAATCTTGTTTGGAAAAAAAACGACAGTTTTACTTATTATATGCACATAAAAAACCTACAGTCTGCAAAACTGTTGTTCACATTCAGCAGGTTTTCCAGAAATACGTGTAGAGCAGTTAAATGACCTGAGCCATTTGATGAAACTATTCGTTCAGTAATGAAACTGAACAACACTGTGTAGAGCGAGAGGATGAATTGAAGCAAAAGACAAACATGAACGCACTGGTGGATTTAGATAAGAGTCATTAGGGGAGGCAGCAGTTCCACATCTAAAAACAGTTTCCTGAGGAAAACAACCATTAAACCCATCAAACCTTCAGTTGATGTGAGCACTGCTAATGGGACTGTGATGAATCTCATGATTTGTGGATCGGTTTGATTGCTGCACACAAATATTTGACAGCTGTAACTTAACCTCAGTGAAGCAAAACATACTGCGAGAAGTTATCGATACTTCGAGGAAAATCCAGAAGTTATAAATCTCAGACGAGGGTGTTTCTTATTCATCAGCAATGATTTAGCTCCAAGGCAAAGCCACTGCTCAGCGACTTATCGCAATGCAGGTCGATAAAACTGACAAATATTAAGTTTTTATAAACTATGTGAAGATTAGAGAAGTCAATTTGTAATGTTTCTGCCACAAGAAAGCAAGGAGTCAAGAAATGAGTTAGTGTAAACAATGAAATGCAGTACCAATATGGCAGTGTGTCATAACCAGTTGTGTTTCTCTCAGAGAACTGGAATCGAGGTAGAGAGAGGGAACTGTGATTAATTGGAGGAGTGAAGCATCCGTGGAAACAGGAGTCGTCTAACCATGTGAAGTCAGAGGGATAATCAGATTTGTGATATTTGCAGTTGCCGCCTACATACCGCTTCACTCTGCTCCCTCCGTTCTCCCCACGCTTCCTACATTATTTGTTAATTCTGTCCTATTTCCTCCGCCCGCTGCCGCCATCGCTGTTCTCGCTTTAGGTGTTATTTGCAATGCTAATGAGGCGAAGCAGCAAGTAATGGTTTGTAGGGGAAGGAGTCTGCCTGCAAAGATGGTGATATGGTAATCAGCTCACTGTGGCTGCGTGCACGCAAGCGAACGGACGACAAACGAGCGAAAACGCAACCGCATGAAGTCTGTTTTTTAGAGAAGACACAATTTAAAATGAGTTGTCTTCACTGCAACACAGAGACGTCACTGATGAAATCATTTATTTATTTCTAGTCAAAGACTTGAGCTACAGAATTCCCCTTTAATATCTTTCGACAGAAAAGTTACAAGCTGGTCAAAAACGAAAAAATGAACATAGGTGATTACTTGTCAGTAGTCATCATTTCAAATCATTTCTGACCCGCATTCAAAGACAATCTTTGAATTTTATGTTCCAACCCATTCTTTTAATACATCGCAGAAAAGCCAGGACCCAGTTAGAAGTCAAGAAACCACTGACACTGAATTGATGAATAGAAAATCCGCAGCGGCGAAGCTTATGTTTTGATTTTATATTTGAGTTTAGGACTTTTGTGTTTCATCCTGTACCTTGGAGTTTCCCTACACCCTTCACCCTTCACGTTACCGTCGTTGTGGTGGACCAGATGTTTCTCGTCTCAGGCAACGAGCTTGGAGCCATCACTCGATTACAACACATGTCATCATGAGGCAGCTTTCAGCAGGCAGATTCCCACTTCCCTCCCCACGGCCTGAGTCCTGATTGAAATTACAGACCCGCTAATAGCAAAGGCAGGTAAATGGATTATTGAGCAACTGTGAGTGTCTCTCTCTCTCCCTCTCTCTCTCTTCAGAGCTGCCTGTGTGTCCTCTCTGTCTTCACAGCAAGAAAAACTCACAGTAACAGTAGACTGCGAGTCCCAGCTCTCAGACGAATACTCTTTCGTTTACCGTTCTACAGAGGTGCTTTCATGGTAACAGGAAGGGTCTTCTACAGCGGCCTTGTTTGTTGGAAAAGTAAATACATGCATACATGTGGTCTTAACTACACTGTTCAAGTCATTGTCTTGAATTCAGATCATGATTTACCTATATGGTGGAGACTGATAGACATTTTCCATTTGTTTAATATTGTTCCCATCTCTTGAAGTTGGAACAGGAGGGGGATGGATTGAATGTGTTGTTTGTTTTGGATGAACTAAAAGATCTATGGAGGGGTTAGACAGAAAGAAAAGGGGGGTGAGAGTACAAGTGCATATGTTTATTTTAACACCAGTCCGTGGGTTGTTAGAGGAATGTGTGTGAACAACAGTATATCAAGCGTACAGTATGTTTATCATTGCCTGATATTAATCAGTTTCTCTCTAATATTTACAGTTATCTATCTACAAGTTGTACCTAAAACATGGTGATGTGGTGAAACCTGTCAGCAAACACATTTTTACTGGATGTATCATGGTTAAACGCTGTTTGTCATCTGGACCTCACGCTCCAATGTTTACTGTCTTTTAGCTCAGTTTTTGGTCTCCACCACATATGTGAAGGACATATAGAGAGATAAACAGCAAACGAAATGAAATGAAAGCTCTGTAAAGCAGCAGATTAGGGTGATCATTCTGACCCCTGTTTGATATATTATCGTCATTATAAAAATACAGCTCATAGCCACTTTAACGGTCAGACACATATTGTAAAATGTTGGAATGATAGCAGTGATTTTACGGCTGGCGGTGATGAATGTGATATAAAGTTAAACTCTGGAGGAGATGTGGATGTGGTGGCTGTAGCTGCGTGTTCATGAAGGCTGTAAACTGTGAGGTACCGAGGTTACGCTCCTTCCATTACAAGGAAATGCTTTACACCAGGCGGTTGTTAGGTAAACAACAGAGAATGAAGCACACCGTGTGCGGAGAATATTTCTCATTCGTAGTCTGAGACATGATTCTTGTTGGCAGGTACTCTGGAATATTGCGACGGATCCAAAGAGATTTGTAGACATGTAAAAGACCGCACGTTTTAAAAGGGACAAGAAAACCCTCTGTGCTGTGACGTTAACAAGTTTCACCTGTGGGGTTTTTAATCAACGGTCGAAATTTTTATTGTGACAGTTTGACGGTTGGATTTTATGTGTCTATATATATATACATTTTCTCAGGTAAATTAAGTGTTTTTTGTTTCTTGTATAATTACTAATAAGCAGCCTTTTGAAGTAGAGCTTTGTCGGTGTGTTAGTTGATAAACAGAAATTAGTTTGATCGGTTATCAAACTTAAATTTTTTTAGATGACAGAAGCTTCTTGTTATTGGTTTGCAAAAATATATTTTCCGGTGACATACAGTATAGCCTCTTCAAACACAATTGATCTTCACCATTGTTTACATTTTATTGAGACCATCAGATATAATTTATAATGTTTGTGTTGCTTTACATATGCTCAGTTTGTTTATGTTTGCCAATAGCATGACAACACAGTTACATCCAGACTGCTGCCAAATGCTCATTAGACAGTTGGTGCAAAGGTCAGAGGTCGTTTGGCTCAGCGTGATTGTCATCGTAACCAGTTGGAGACAGCTGATCAGACTCTGGTCAGGTCCATGTCAAACATATTCTCTCCCTTTGTTATTATTTTAAAGCACCAAACAACTCCAGAGAAAGTCCTGAGCTGAATGTGATGAGGATCATAGACGGTTGTCAGTTTGACTCCATCGTAACCATCATCGGCAGCACAGTTTACAACAAATGCAGTCATATTATACATTATTATCATTATTCTTCTTATTATTTTTACCTGGGCAGCAACTAACGATTCACCTGTTGTTGATAAAGCTGCAGTTTTCTTATTTTATTCATTAATTTGTAAATATTGGAGGAAACGTTTATTATTAACGAGATCACAACTTGAGATTATTTTGTCGCCACAGTGTAATTGGGAAAACAGGGACAGTGCTAATTCCTGAAGACGTAGCTTCACATGTGTGCAATCATAGTACGGCTGACGATTATTTTTCTTCTGGTCAAAAACCTTCTTTCTGTCTAAATGTGTTGTAGGTGCAGTTAGATAGATCAGATATGCAAACCAGTAACCTTCTTCTGGCTGGAGGATAGTGATAGTGGGGGTAGTAAAATAACGCTGTCTCGTTAAACGTTTGAGTGGAACGCTGTGCTCGCTGTGGGCTGGTGTCTATAGTTGGATTGATGAGTCTGTGACTTGTTCTTCATCTCCGCTTCATCTCGCTCTGCAGTGACAGGATCCACAGTGTGAGCTCTTCAGTCTTTATCCCTCTGCTTCTCTCTCTCCGCCTCACATAACCCTCTTCACACTTCGCCTGAAAGCACCTGAGCTTTCAGGAAACCACACGCATGTACACACACAGACAGGCACAAAAGGCGCACAACTCGAGCTCCAGCTGAGCCCCCCCTGCTTACAGTGGTATTACGACGGCGTTTTCCTCCCACAGCTGTGGAAATGGCCTGATTACTGACGGCTGGGGGACGTTTCAGCCCAACACAGAAAAGGAGAAAAAGCTCCCTGATCTCTGTCACTCAGAGAAAGCGTTGGTTTGGCACCTTATCCCTGAGAGTCCCACCACAGCAGCCGTGATATCGCTGTTTGTTGTCTCTTATCGTGGTTTCATTTTGCCGCCGGCGTCCGGCCGTCGTTGTGTAACGTGAACCTGCTGCTTTGTAAAGTCACAGTGGGGCAGAAACTCCTCCGTTCCATAGACCAAGTATTTCACAAGACACCTGTAAATTAACACCACACACGTGAGTGATGACTGAATACAGTCTGACTGGGGTGTGTAAGCAGAATATTAACACACTAATACAATACATAGAAAAGCAACAACACAGTACAGCAGAGGTGCATATTAGTACTTGTTCTTCATCGATGGGATTTCCATGCAAATGGAAAACTGAATGTATTTAAAATATCTCTTCTCCAATCCTGCTGGTCTCTTCTCTAATCTGCGTTCCACCTCTTCCTGCCTCCCCCCACCCCCACCCCCACCCTGCTAATTATCCACTGCGCTGCCTGCTTCCTTCTTCTTCTTCTTCCAGCAGCTTGTTAAGCTCCAGGAGCAGAGCTGACCCACTTTACATTCAGACCTGTCGGCTAAAGCCTGTCGCCTCCCAGTCAGCCCCACCTGTGTGTGTGTGTGTGTGTGTGTGTGTGTGTGTATAAATAAGGAGATATCACAGTAATAGTACACACACACACCTATATAAAATACATATGTATGTCATAATACATATAAAACTGGACAAAGTGTGTGTGTGTGTGTGTGTGTACTGTATATATGTATACTGTGTGTATGTGTTGACCTGAATGAAAAGATAGTGATAGATTTCAAAACAGGAGGGAAAAAAACGTAATTTAATTTAGGCTTGTCTCTTTATTTCCCTCCGTCTGTTGAACAAACGCCGTCAGTGTTTGGCACATTAGAGCAAACACAGGCAACAGTGCATCTTATTAACACTGTGGAGTTAATATCAGTGCCCCTGTCACGCTCAGCTTCCACACAGACGAGACTGGAACATCCAGTTCCAATTATAAACCTGCTCATACATCCGGCTCATCCTCGCTGCTGACGCAGCCTGTCTCCATCCCGAGTCCCCATCTCCATCACAAACCCCTGTTTCCATCCCGAACCCCCATCTCCATCCCGAACCCCAGTCTACATCCCAAACCCCCGTCTCCATCCCAAACCCCCGTCTACATCCCAAACCCCAGTCTCCATCCCAAACCCATGTCTACATCCCAAACCCATGTCTCCATCCTGAGACCCCGTCTCCATCCCGAGTCCCCATCTCCATCCCAAACCCCCGTCTCCATCCCGAACCCCAGTCTACATCCCGAACCCCCGTCTCCATCCCAAACCCCGTCTACATCCCAAACCCCGTCTACATCCCGAACCCCAGTCTACATCCTGAGACCCCGTCTCCATCCTGAACCCCCGTCTCCATCCCGAACCCATGTCTACATCCCGAACCCCCGTCTCCATCCACTCCTCTCCTCCTCCTTCTCCTCTGAAGGCTTCACCATGTCCAGCATAACTGTTTACTGTTATTCATCAGACTGACGTCGTCATTAACACAGCTCCCTGGAAAAGCAGGGCCAGGACCAGAACCATTCTGGAAATCTCCATCATTAGCCGTGCGTCCTCCTCTGTGCCTCCCCACCCCCCACCTCCTCACCGAAAACAATCAATAGCATCTGCTGCCTGGCAGCGCCGCCTGCTCCATCGCTGAAGGAGACAAACAGTGGGTGAGCAGAATTGATTTAGTATCAGGCTATTTTTAGAGCTGATGATTTCTACGTGTTTACACACTGATGAAGCAGAGCATTAAAACAGCATTAAAATAAAAAAAAAAGAAACTCATCATCATCTGCAATAACTTTCTGATTAAATAAACATGAGTGTCTTTGAAATAAAGATAAAAGGGCTTCAGCACACTGTGTGTGTGTGTGTGTGTGTGTACGTACATCCATCACATGACCACCGTGGTTGTGGGTAATTAGCGGGTGACACAGAGCACTGCTACGCTAACAAACGATGCATAGATGAGAACTAATTGCATTTGGTGGCATATTTGGTGGAGCGATTGGCCCCGCCCACCTCCACAGACACACTCCATTGAAACGTTGGCCTCTTTCAGCACTATCACAACACACGTGATGGCAAAGTGTTCATCAGGAAATGGCTCCACTTCCTCTTCCCCACC